>JAVQJF010039547.1:0-22689 GCA_036023855.1 Gadopsis marmoratus | reverse complement strand
GTCATGTTCTTGTTTTTCTCTGCGTGTTTAGTCTGGTGATGGTGATTCAAATTGTAATCCTTAAACTCACTGATCTGCACTCCACAAACTAAGCACACTGCTTCACCTTTGACTTCAGTATATAAATATTTAGAAGTCCATGTTTTGTTTAAAAACTCTACATTCTGTATCAATCATTTTTCTTTTTTTACGTGAGTTGACATTTTTGAGGGCTAACAGCTGACTCACGTCTCTTGTAAACATCTGTTCACCAAAACACGGCGCAAACGGTCGCAGCCACGCCCACATGCACAGACTTAAACTTCAAAAAAGTAGCAGACGCCTTCAAAATACAAGCAACGCTCAGGTGTATTGCGTGCGTGATGAACACTTTTACGTTCGATTGCATATGTAAGATGAGATTTGTTTTGTGAAGGTTTATTTTAGAGTTTATTTTCTCAGCGTTTTGTTATAAAAGTTAACTAGGTGTGTGTATATGTTGTACTGTGCTTGGGGAACTACATGATGTGATACGAATGAGGGTAGCGATGTGCGGAGTGATATGATGAACGGAAGTGAGAGGAGTGTATCGCGTTGTGGCGTTATTCAGGTGGTTCCGGTGTAAATAAAGACACACCACGTGAGACCGACGAAGTTGCTTTACCCTCGTCCCGCGGTTAAGGTTAATGAACGGTAGTTAACGCTACGAGAAGACGTTTTTACACTAACATACCATTGACCTCTCTCGGGCCGGTCAGGGACAGCCAAAGGGCCGTGTTTGGCCCGCGGGCCGTACAATGCCCAGGTCTGTTCCAGCCTAAGGTCATTCAGGATGCACAACACTTGACGTTATCTGTCGCGTTCTGCTCCCTTGTGGAAGCAGCTGAAAAGCTCATAACGACACTGAAACCTGTAAGCATACATGTGTAACTTTAAAGTTCATGTTCTTTATTTTGAACCGTTTCTCCTTTTATCTCCTGTCAGACTGTGATGGTGACATGGCCCCCATGGCTCCTACACCTGTTACCACCTGCAGCTGGATGCAGAAGGGTCAAAATCAGCCCCACTGATGCTTTTTTTTTTTACATTTTAAAACTGTCCTGCTGCTTTTTATATTGGGACTCAAAACTCAGACTGTCTGCCTGTTTAAATCCAACTTCGTGTTCAACCTTCCTATGAAGAGTCCCTTGCCCAGATGTACACCTTTTGTGCAGACTACTGTTTATAGCATGTTGGAACAACAACTGCGACCCCTAGAGTTTGTGAGCTGCGGGCAGAACTTCTCCACTAGAAGTAAGTGATATGAACTTTAAGATGCATTTGGGGATTCACTTGTCAGGCCTTGCACGTGAGCAGCCAGCCACTGAATCTCTCAGCTCAATATTTGAGATTATTTGGGCACAAGTTTGTCAGTTCTCTCCAGTTTCACAACTAAGGGACGTGACTTGCAGGATTATGTTAGGTGTTTTATCTGTCAGGCCTTGCATGTGAACAGCCAGTTTAATTTAATCACACCATAGATTATCACTGAGATACTTCACCATTAAAACACACTTAATATGGACCAATAAAACCATTTAGTCTTGAGTGATGTGGATAGTGGTGAGATGCTGGCAAGTTTGCTAAATGTCAAACATTTTTGCAACTAACTGGATGAAGCTGAATGAGTATAGGAGAAAAATCATCGGCAGTTCCACTGAGGGTGAAATGCCAGAATTCTCATAAATAAGCTGCATTTGGTAGAATCTACCTTGTCAATAAGCTTCTCAGTGAACATTGTCATGCCTACAAAGTATTGGATGGAGAGGAAGAAGAAAAGTAGTAGTAGTGCTGCACATTTGGTGAAAATATGTCTATGCAATGAATAAAACACACTAAGGTGACATGATAATGAGTGTTTATCTTGACAAATGTGACAGTGTTAATTTTAAACTGACTAGTATGGACCAACAGTATGTAATCACTGGGCCAGAGTGAATTTAAACTCTTGTCAGAGTTGATTTAGTGTTTTGCTGTATACATTGAACAGTTACATGACTGTGGGTCTGGGGATCTGGATTTGATAGCGAGGTTATATACAGTATGCGTCCATGTGTTAAATAGGCTGTGTGTGTGGCTCTGTCGTGTCCCAGCATCCACTGTTTTTAGAGGAGCACTGGAGCGGCTAATGTGCTGGTGGGTGCTGGCCGTCACACTGAAGAGAGCTCGGACAGTAGCTGTGTGTTTCTTTCTCCCCCCAGGTTCACACAACCTGTCCCTTTATGTCTCAGGCAGGACCACCCCAGGGACAGTTTTTATACACTGGTTGCACTCTGAAACACAAATAGGCTTATATGTGGTTTTGCATGTTAAAGCCCTATTATATTCTAACAAATGTGTATGGCGATTATTTCTTTATACACTAGTTCATGTTGAGAAAATAATCTCACCACAATGCTGTTTGTGAAACAGTTGAGATCTATGTATAAACATTGCTGACCGAGTGTTTGGAGCTTTTGATAACATCGCACGATTGTCATTTTGGAGTTACAAATGGGGTTGTTCAGTTGTCATGGAATTAGAAATGTTTAAAATATGTTCAGATTCTTTCTCTGCGCATTAGGAGGTTCAAAGTTCATTCTTGACCTTGGAAAGAGCCGTTTCAGACCAACATAGATGAGATGAAATGGAAACTGGAACATCTGAAATTCCATGACAACTGTGCAAACTCCATCTGCTGGTAAAGGTCATGTGATATCATGAAAAGCTCCAGAGGCCCGTTTGACCGAAGCAATTTCTGAGCACTGTTTACGTACAGGTCTCTAATGGCGACAGTGTCATGTTTCACAAATTGCTTATGCATTTCTGACCTTTTCTTATCTTCTGTTTCCTAGGTCAAATAATGAATTTTGAACTTCAGAGCAGTATTTATTTTCTGCCGTTGGCTCAGGTCTGATATGTTTGTCCTGTTTTAATTACAGTATAACAAGTTAAATACACTGGGCTGTTGGCTGATCCTGTTTGATCTTCTGGTTAGATGTTATTGGTTGTTTTGTCTATTGTCAATTACTTAAAATTACAAGAGGTGTAAATGTCTTGGTGTACTTTATATTACTGCCATCTTTTTTTTTAACGCAAACTATACATTTTTAGATTAATTTACTAGCCATTTCTTTCCATTAAATGTCGGTATGGAGCAGTGACCTAGACCACAATTAACATATCACTGATGCATGGTAATGTAGTTGCAACCAATAAGTACTTTGAATCCTTGTTGGTGCATCCAAGGAAACTCATGTCAGATTGGGAGGGAGGCTGCTGAAAAGCACTGCATTAAAAAAGGGATTGAAGCAGGTGTTTTGAACCAGGGTGTTTTTTAAAGCATCTCTCTGATTATTAAGCTACTTCTGTTGCTTCAACCTTCAGACGGTTATCAGTGTGTGATGGGTGTGGGACGCCCTCGTCTCCACAGGGCTTCTCCAGGTTTAATCATATTATCTAGCCACTATAACTGGTTCCACTGGCTGTGTTTAAAATCCATTGTAAAACTGCCCCTTCAATAGCTCCGCAAGAGTGTAGCTTAACAGGAATAATCTGGCTGGCTAAGCAAAAACCTCCTTATTACCAGTGCAGTCAGTCCCGCTGGCGATTCATTTAGGCACATTCCCCAGGAGTTCAATATTGTGATGGATCTCTTGCCACAGAGCTGTCACCCTGTCGGTATTTGTGTTTGTTTGTGTCATAGCTCGGCCACATGAGCGAGTGATTTGTGTAGTAGCATTGCAGACATGAGCCAATATCACCATCCTATTCATTAGTATGCTGCAGTATAGAGAGAGAGCTGCTATCAGATCAGGGGAAGCCTTGGCAGGAGAGAGAGAGAGAGAGAGAGAGAGGGAGAGGTGAGACGTATGAGGAATAGCTAAAAAAGATGGTGACGATCTTTAGTTTGTTTTTGGCATTAAATAATACAGCCTAATTTCCTTTAAGTGCACTTTGCATTCAAATTGGGCTCAGTATCACGAGTCATTCAACTGCTAACTGTCAGAAAAGACCTGACAATTACTGCAAGAATAGGTCAATAAATTGTAGCTTGAGACAATAAGGTAGGGAGTGATAATATCCTGCCTGTTTTTGTACATTTTCCTATGCCATCCTCTAAAGTAACTAATGATGGAGAGGAAGCAATAAGCCAGAAATGAAGACGTGGCTGCAGAATACTCTGACAGCCATTCACCAGCTGTCCCTTTTTGTGTGTTTGTGTCTACAGTATCAGTGTGAACTGTACGTGTGATGTATAGTGAGCTGGGCAAAGAGAAATGTTAAAGGATATTTTTTGCCTGCGTCAGCAGCATCGCAGGAAGGAGAGAGAGAGGAGGGGGGAGAGAGGGAGAGCAATACCAGTAAACAGGTGCTGGCTCTATCAGCCCCTCTCCTCCTATGCACCTCACTGCGCACATATCCTCACATACAGTGTACATGAGCACTGGACACAGAAGTCATTTATACTCTAATACATAGGGTTATACCACCTTTGTCTTCTATTGTATGCAAAACTGTAACAGAAGATCAAAAGAAGGGAGAGAGGAGTAAAAGGAAGGCAGGAAACCAGACACAGAAGTCCGTAAGGCAAAGCTCTTGATGATGTTACTGTATCACACACTTTACAGTCAAGGGAGTGATATGGAAAAACCTTTTCTTGCTCACAGCCTCACTCCAATATACACAAGCACATTGCACCAACATCCTTGCACGGGGACCAATCCTGCTGCAGCGTCTAAACAGTAGAGAGGGAGAAGGGAGCAGAGAGAGTTGTTAAGAGTCAGTTTGTTCCCCCTCATGCATGTTTTAGATTTTTTTTGATTTCTGTGGTATCTGTGCGTGTGTGTGTGTGTTTGTGTGTGAGAGATTGCGTGATTGGCTGTGGTGATGACGGGTTCCATGTGTAGCTTAGCGATCCTCCACAGATGGACACACAGCAAGACTATGATATACTGAGAAATTAAATACGGGAAACGGAACAAAATCAATGCAATGCGAGGAGTGAGAGCTGATTTTGATTTAAAGCTGCTCAGGCTATTACTCAACTGTCAGTTCATCCCTCTTTAATCTTTGTAGGTGGAGGGGGGGGTCGAAGCAGTTTCACAGATTGTCAAAGCAGTAAAGGAAAACGGGGGAAAATCTGTTTGTTCCCTATTATTTACCTCTTTTTCTTCTGCACAGAGAAAGATGGACACCAGAGGGGAAGGCAGCGGAAAAATTGAACGAGGGAAGTGTACGTGAGTGTCTGAGAGAGGAAGCATGTGCGAGCACTGGAGAGAGAGAGAGGGAGAAAGAGCTGCGCTGCAGTAGCATCCCACAGCAGACGGCTGAGGACTGCCGGTGTGTGTGTGTGTGTGTGACTGCACTGCTGAAGAGGAGGAGGAGGAGGAGGCAGAGGGTGAGCACGCTCGCAGACTCTGCAGGGCCATAGAGGAACACACAGCAGCAGTGGCAGCGCTAGTGTTGGCCGGCACCAGGTAGAAGTCCCAGCGCCCCGCAGACCTCTGCCGTAGGATCTGGACACTCCAACGCCGCCCAGACCGCCACTACCGACGCCATGGCACAAGCAGCCAAACATCTCCGCAAGAACAAGGATTTAGAAGCCCAGTTAGAGCAAGAGCGCAAAGAGAAGGAGGAGGAGAGGGTCAAAAAGAGGAGTCGCTCACGGGATAAAAAGCGCAAGGTACTGGGACTATTCACAGGTGGGGTAGTCAGGGGTGGCGTGATGGGGGTGGGGAGGGTAGGAGGGGTGGCTGGAGAGGGGGTTTGGAAGGTTGAGACCCCCCCCTCCCCGCTCCTCCTTTCTTTGTCATGCTAAGCTGTGGTCAGGGGTGCTGGGGCACACATGGAAACTCAGTAATGAGTGTGTTTCTACTGTGTGTACACACTGTCTCCCTGGCACACATGTATGTCCTGTGCATACAGACACGGGGAAACGGTACAACACACTGCATGCTTTCCTACTTCTCACGACTGCTTTATACCCGCTTTATTTACTGTCCTGTCTAAGCCTTCTGATAAGGCAGTGTAGTACTTTACCTCTCACTGTGTCTCTGTCCCTCTTCACATCTCTGTCTCGTCCCTTCTCTCCCTCTCCTCTCTTTCTTTGTTTTCACACTGCGGTATGGTGTCAGTGAGTGAAATTTCACTACAGCACTATTCGTCCACGAGGACGGTGAGCTTGTCAGTCCGTTCTGTTCTGCTCTTAGCTTTTCCTCTATGTGGCATTGTAATGACCGCACAGCAAAACCTGCAGGCTTCTGTCTGCCTGAGAAGTCCCAGGCAGAGCTGGCACGGCTCATTGTAAACACTAAATCTCTGCTCCGCCAGCCGCCGACTGCAGGGATGTATAATCAAGCTGCCGAGTCTACTTTATTCGTCTGGCCTCTCGTCAGATTTCGCTCAAACTCATTAATGAAAATGAGTCATCCGCAGTTTGTGCTGTTGTGTATTGGTGGCAAATTGGTCCAGCCGCCCTGTGAGCCTGCACCGTGCCAGGCTGGATGTAAACCAATCTGATGCTGATGCAGTAGAGACAGTGTTATAGACAGAAACACAGTACAGCTTCCACTTTCCCAGAGAGGAGAGGAAGGGCTGGTGTAGGAGGTAGATTTTTTCTTTCACTTGTGCTTTTACAAAGTAGGGTGACACAGGGTTGGCAGGTTTCTATTTGAGCAAGATTAAGGGAAGAAAAGAAAGTCAGGGAAAGGTGGTATGACTCAGATACACCTGGGGTAGATTCTCTCTCAGTAAGGGTTTGCTCCTCTGCTTTATTTTGTTAGAACATCAGTCCCAACCATTTCATCACAGGCACACACACCACTACTGTCTGTGATGACTGACATGATGGTTTCTCCACATTCTTCACCTCTAACCTCTCCGAGAGACAGATCTTATCAACCTTGTGCTTTTTGCTATGAGAACCAGGAGTGTGAAAGCCTGTGCAGAGCTGCTTGTGTGTACTGTGCATGTGTGGAAGTGCAATATGTGCATGACTGGCAAGATGCGTTTCAAGAAGGGGGAACGCCTGCAGCTCTTAACAGCATGGATGAGGCAGGGATGCTATTTCTTGTGAGGGTACTAATGCAGCCCAACTTTGACCGAAAGTGGATGGTTTCAGAGGATCCCATATCACTTACGTAACCATGCAGCTTAAGTCTTTCAAATAAGCTTCCTGACTCCCCTCCAGCTCCCCCTCCCAACCTCACTTCCTTTTTTAACACCGGCTTACAGCCATTCCTGGTTTCTGGAGCAGATGTTAACACTGGGGGAATTCTCTCTCTCTTTCTCTCCAGTGCCCTCTTTGTTTCCTCTCTGGTCCCTGCAGCTATGTAGTCAAATTCTACACTAATTCATAAGTCAACTGATTGTGTTTCCCTGTATTGCACAGTGGTTAACAAAACCACTGTTGCACTTGGCTGTTTTCTTTGTTTGCCACTTGACACCTGCTTTTCGGTAGTTGTTCCATCAGCTGTCTTGCGTATCGACCTGCATCTCGGGATTGTCCCCATCTTTTCTCTGTGGCCGGACCACATTTTATATTTAATCGCCCTCTATATTTTGCTCACATACACATTAACACAAAGGGCACACTCACCATTTATTTTCAGTATCATTTTGTTATTTGCAAGCTAAAGTTTCTTTCTTCCCTGGAGGCCTTTCTATCGTTTATCCTGCACAGTTGATGTATTTTGAGATGTTATATGAAGAATCACTCTCAGCTTCTTTATTGATCTTTATATGTCTCATACATTCAATTGTTTCAACTTAAATTGGTTGATTTATTGTTGCACTTGCATTTTTAATCACAATAGCAGGAGCACAGGGCTCGGATGACAGTGTTACTCAGTCAGCTGGGTATTTAAACCAAATCCTGGTTGTCTTCTTTAGTCCAGTTGGTCTTCTGGCCTCTAGGGGCTGCTTGCTGCACTTTCAGAGTCAAAGGCCTGATTCATTTTCTAGTAATGCGTTTTAATTTAGCGTAGACATTATTTGATTTGCTCACCCTTTTTATTTATCCTCTTTATAGTTTTAATCCCTTTTAATCCACTGTTTGTGGCTAATATACGATGGTGTTTTACATGATTATTTCCATCCCTGTAGGGACACAAATCTGTGTCCATTGATGAATGTCCGGAGTCATAAAGCTAACAATTCATCATCAAAGGGTGAAGGTGCCATTTTAATTGGCTTCATGGTGTAGTGGTATTATACGGCACAGGTCAGTTGCTGAGAAGTGGATAATGTTGTCCTCAAATTACTTTTATTGATGAGTTTTCCCCTCTTGAAAAATGAGCATTGTCAGGATGTGAACAAAGCCCTATTGTCCTAGTCAGCATCTATTTTCACCTCATTCTGTGTGTGCGTTACTGTCTACGTCTAAAGCTGCTTCAGTGTGACGTGGTTGACCTGGCCAGAGTGGTCCTCAAGTATGAAGCTGTGCTTTGTTGTGTTTGTATCGTTTGTCTCGTAAATTTCTTTTTGGCCGTTTACTGTTTTTAAAGATTTAGGATCATTCCAAGATCATGGGAAGTGTACACCTGGCATTTATATCTAAACAGCCTGTTTGAAGGTTGAATATATATTAACACTCCAGACCCACATCATTTTGTTTATTCTGTCTTGTTGCTGCTCTTTTGGCCTTTTGAGTTCTTAACATACTTCGTAATTTTGGTAGTTGCTGAATAAAAGCTTTTACAGTCATTGCCGTTGCTTTAAACATTTCTTTAAATAAAAACACAGAAAGTTGAGAAGAATGGTGAACACCAAACAGTACTCACGAGTTCAAGGATAGAATCAAAGTCTTTCTCTTTGTGACATTAATACAAGTTAGAAAATAGTGCAAGTTCAAATTTAACATCTAATTGAAAATCAATTTGTCTCGTGAGCTGATAGTTAAAGCCATGGAATAATTTCAGTTGGATTCTTTATGACCATTTAGAGATTTGCTTCCTCCATTACCAATTGTTTTAGTGCTACAGAATGTGATCAGTGTTTGGTGAGCCCTCAGGGTGTTTAACAATTCCAATAGTCCCATTCAGGATGTATTGTTCAGAGCATTATTTTTGTGTGCAATAATATGGATTTCTCTCTGGTATCATTTGCCTTTTGCTCATTTGGTTGGAGCACAAGTTTTTTGTTTCATTGAGTATTAATCATGGGACTGCATATGTAAATCTCATTACATGCACCTGTTTTCATTGTTATTGTTGTAATTGGGGCAATCAATCAACCTGCCATTTTTATGCTATGTCCTATCATAGAAGAATAGAGCAAATATTTACATTTGAGAAGCTGGAATGGGGGAATTCTTGACTTCAGAAAATAATCAATGTATCAAAATTGTTGCAGGTAAATTTGTTTTGATTGACTAATCCACTAAATGACAAATAGTGTCAGCTCTAGTTGTGATTTTGGACAAACCATCCAAATACCTCCTAAGGTAGCACCACAAATTGCAATCCATGTCAACATCTGAGCGCAAATCTGCAGCGTTTATGTTCCAGCGAACACTGTAGCATGCTGGGACAAAAGCTGCTTCTTCCAAAACACGAGGCATCTTAAAATGTGACTTGTGAGCTGCAGCTAACAATGGTTTTCTTTTATCAATTGTTTTGTATTGATTAATCAATTAATTGTTTCCACTATGACACATAAAAAAGCCAGTCAGTTTCCTAGAGCCCAAGGTGATGTTTTGTCGAAACAGTTCAAATCCCAAAGGTATTTACTATAGCGTCCTCTAATATAAACCAGGAAAAACTTGCAAATTCTCACATTTGAGAAGCTGGAACCATCAAATGTTTGGCAGTTTTACTTGACAAATGACACACAATCAATCAAAACGGCTGCTGATTAATTTTCTGACGATCGATTAGCACTTGTAGCACTAAGAACTGTGTTGTTGCAAGACCTAATGTAAAGTCTGTGTTTGATGTAGCTTAAAGGTAATTTGTGTGCACGTACAGTTTCTCTTTAGTCAGGCTTGTCTGTTGCAGAGAGAGTCATGGCAGCTCAGGACTGACCCATTAGTGGTGCTGGTACTCAGACTCATCAATACAATAAGTCTGGTCAGGATGCACTATGGCTCCTTTGTTGCTGTATATTGTCTGGCACTCAGAGGTGTTGACTGCAGATGTACATCGCAGCCCATCAGGCATCTTAAAGTTAAAAATCGGCCGTGTAGACTCTCAGGTTCCTAAACAGCAACCCGCGGCGCAGCTAATATGGCTGCCAGCAAACATTGCAATGGTGAAGTACCTCAGTGCTGTCTCCATCTTCATATAAAGCAGAGGTGGCAGCAGTAGATCAGCATTCCAGCCTCGTCTCTGTCTGCTCTCCAAAATCTCTTGCCCTCCCTGCCTGAACAGGAAGCAGAGCAGAGAGGTTAATGTGTCGATGTCTGAGACAGATTGGTACTGTAGTGCCGTCTAGGTGTTGATGCTGTGTGTGTGTGTTCAGGTTTGGTGCAGTGGATTAGGGGTTCTTCTGCAGCAGTGACTAAGCCCATCAACTCAAGCACCTGTCTGCTTTCCTGTACCCTCACTGACCACTGTGATCAAATTGACCTAAAGAAACGACTCATTTAAAATTCATCAAACCATTGACCGATGGTTATCCATTTCATTAGTGGCTGCTACAACAAATAACAGTAGTTTTTTAAATTAGTAATTGTTTGTTTATATCTTGCCTGGAACTTGGCTTCATTCGGTGTCTGTTTCTGGCTCAACACAAACAGAAGACCTTTACTTCACCTCTTCTGAGTGTCATGATTGGCTGGTCCTCCCAACTAGGGCTGCAACTAACGACTGTTTTATTATTGATTAAACTGACAATTTTTCCCATTAATGCATTAATTGTTTGGCCAATCAAAGACAGAAAATCACTCCTCTTAACTAGTGATTCTCGGTGACCTGGAAGATGTTATCTGACATGAGCCGATCATCCATCCACTAAACACCGAGCTAAGAAATAAATCACCTTACTTTTGATTTATTTTTTATTGTGACAACTTATCTTGATTGAATGAACTTTTTTTAATTGTATTTTTTTAAAGTCCCTCTCCAGTCAAAATTGTGGTTTTATTCTTAATTCACTTGGATGTTTGAGCGTCACTGTGCAGAATGATGTATGTGCAGAGTTTGTTTTCACATTAGTCTGATGAAGGAGGAAAGTCTCTCTGTGCTCACGGCAAAATCTCTCCAATTTAGTGTGTAGTGGAAACTTGAATCCTCCAGGCCTCATACACTGAGAATGGACTTTTTGGTGAAGTATGAGACATCTTGTGTCCAACACATTTGCATATTCATAGATTCTGAATTTTATAATTTTATAATAAAAACCATGTGCAAGTTGCAGTTAGGAGTTTTCTAGAGCCAGCACACAGCATATAGTGGCACTTTGCACTTCCACATAGATCTTGGGTTCAAGATTAGTATAGGAGTTAAGATTGTGTTTAGTCTTCGTAACGACACGTGTGTTGCATCATAGACATCACCAGTTCAATCAACCAGCTCTCAATTCATCTCACTTCTTTTTGCACAAACTCCACAGTTATGCTTAATCATTCAATCATTAACCAGAAGGGTCGCAGGGGGGGGCGGGAGCCAATCCCAGCTAACATTGGGCGAGAGGCAGGGAAACACCCTGGACTGGTCGCCAGTCAATCGCAGGGCAGACAAACATTCACACCACATTCATACACCGATGGGGACACAGTTGCCATGCTGGCCTCCACCGGCCTCCAACTTGGGGTTCAGTGTCTTGCCCAGGGACACTTCGACATGCGGACAGCAGGAGCTGGGATCGAACCGGGTTAATCGGGTTAATGGACGACCGCACTACCCCCTCAGCCACAACCGCCCCAGTTATGTTTAATGAATCTTATATCATATGTTACTAATGTGTGTGCGGCCCAGGTGGCCTTGTGGAACCCTTCAGAGAAATGACTCAGCAGGCCTGGCTGAGGCACTCACTCATGTTGATGGAGCCTGGGAATGAGTCTCAGTGAGTCCGGCCCCTGGCTCTACAGTAAGTGCTGCTGGGGCAGGTTGGCCAGGAGCTGCAGCCTACTCTCCTTTTAATTAAAGCAGGAATGGAAGGCGCATGTGAGGGCCAATTCCCCACCCCCACTTCTCTCTTCCCCTTTCTTCACTTTACCAGAGCGATAGTGGGTCTTTATTTATGAGCTAGCAGAGACTTGAGTGTTTTCAAAGCATACCCCACCACACCCAGGTAAGTTTATTTGATTAGAGACGAGACGGCTCCCCTGCTCTAAAGGTAGTCTCCCATCTTTGTTAGGAAAAAAAAAGAAATAAACGCGATCAAAATAACATCAAGCATCCAGCAGGCACTCCCTCTCTGCAGGGGTTTGGCTTCCCCCAAAACTACAAAGCCTGGGGATATTTTTACATTGATCAGTGATGATTTCTCACCATGTTTTCAGTTTAATCCTCACTGCAGTGAGTCATTCTTTGATTTTTAAGGCTGAAGCCACTCAGCACCTGCTTATTTTGTGTTACTGTCTCTATACTAACCTGCAGACTTTAGACCG
Organism: Gadopsis marmoratus; assembly: GCA_036023855.1. Lineage (NCBI taxonomy): Eukaryota > Metazoa > Chordata > Actinopteri > Centrarchiformes > Percichthyidae > Gadopsis > Gadopsis marmoratus. The sequence goes on along the minus strand of JAVQJF010039547.1, from coordinate 10,139 downwards.
AGAGCATTTATTGGTGTGTTTCCATGATTGTAAATGAAGCAGAAGTGACACGTAGGACTGCAGTGCTGTCAGCAAAGCATTAGTCTCCAACACAGGTTTGTGTAAACCTCCAAAAAATATTAACAGTCACAGCATCTGTCTGTGCTTGTCCTCCCACTGTATGGTTACGTTAAATCTATTCATTTGTGAGACAGCACGTGAAGTGATGTGTCATATTGTGGGGGGCTTCCTTAGATTTCCCTCTCGGTGCCTCCCTCCCTCCCGTCCTCTTCCTCTCTGTCTCTCTCCTTGGCCGAATGCACTAATCTCTCCTCCCAATTGTTATTCTAATAGTGCAGCTGTTACGCAACTCCCTGAAACAAGAATTGAGAGATCAGGGTTATTGAAATGGATCCTCATCATGCCCAAATAAAAGGGGAGAGAGAGAGAAGGAGAAAGAATGAGGCGGTATCTTCTTAGAGGAATTTGATAGGTCATCGCTGGATGGCTTGTTGTGGAAAAATGGAAAGCTTTTGGTGTCCGTTACCCAACCTGAGCTCTTTCCCTTTAAGCTTCTTCTGGCTGAGGAGAGAGGAAAGGACAGGAGGTGGGATATGGAGCTTAGTGTGGTTTGATGTGCAGGTACTCGGAGTCCTGCCTTGATATCCTCAGACGCTCTTGGATTGATATGTACGATAGCCAGGAGCCTCCGCAATGTGCAACCTACCACTTACTGTATTGATCTGCTCTGTTTTGCTTTGTATAGAAGTATTTTTTATTTGTCCTGTGTATTCGCCTTTAACAAATGGGCTTGGTGTAATTTGATGCATTTTTCTGTCCCCTACCATCTTTTACTGACCTTATGATTTTGTCACTTCTTTTCCTTCTCATTCATGCTTCAGCACACAAAAAGAGATTAAATAAGTAGATTAGTATGAGTGACGACGTTGGGTTGGCAGAGACATTTGCTGATTTTAGCCTTGCTAGCGGCATGGCTCTAGGGATGGCAATGTCAGTCTGTCGGTCGGTGCACCACCACTAGACTGAAAAATTCAGACATCTATTCGATGGATTGCTGTGAAATTCTGTACAAATATTCATGGTCCCCAGAGGACATATCCTACTGACTTTGGTGATCCTCTGACTTTTTCTCTGGCGCCACCGTGAAGTCAAGCTTTCCGTTTGTCCCATCAGCCTCAGCTGTACTTTACATTTAGTGCTAATTGGCGAATGTTTGCATGCTTAGATGATAGTGACAAAGATGGTGAACATGTTAAACATTATTCCTGGTTAGCATCAGCATGTTAGCATTGCATTGAGAGCATGCTGATGTTAGCATTTAGCTCAATGCACTGTTGTCTCAGTACAGCCTCATAGAGGTTCTAGCATGGCTGTAGACTCCTGTCTTATTATCTTTGGTGGCCAAAGAGAGGACTTTGCACTTCAGTGATAAGTCTAAATTTTAGAGCATGTATTTTGCAAGTTTGCTCGTGTTTCTTGTGTTCAAGGCAAACATGCCAGTGTAGAACTTCATTTGTATGTGTGTGGGAAGCACCTTATGTGTTTTGTGACTGTTTGATGTGATGATGTGTGCTCAGGCTGAAGGAATATAGTCCAGGGGCAGAGCCACATAAGATAAGAGCGAAAGCAAAAAGGAGTGAAATATCAGGAGTGTGGGTGACCCCAGGGTGACTCTGCGCCCTTTTCCTCTGTATTGAATGACGGGTGTCTTATTTACCTGATTGATATGATGCTTCCTTTTTTTTTCTGTCTACCGAAGGGAAGAGGAATAATTCAATTCAAAACCCAGCAGTACAGTAGGTCATTACAGCAGCACGGCTTCCCGGCTGTAATTCACAGTTCCAGTTCTCCGAGTGCGGACAATAGAGAACGTCTGATTCATTTAATGCGATGGGCAGGAGAAGATTGAGTTCATAATTGGAGTCTGAATTTCCTGACTGAATTAAACCTGCATACTCAAAGTGGCGTCTTGAAATACAGTATATATGCTGCAGCAGCTTAGAAGGGCTTTTAAGGAAGGGATTCAGATTTAGTTTGTATGACTAAAATGGTGACTTGATCCTCTTCACTTCCCGACCCACAGGGATGCTCTGCTCTCCAGGAGGATGGCCAACAACATGTGGATACACAGAACATAACAGGACATTCACTCATCCATGCCCATGTTGAAGGAGCCACATCTGCAGTAGCTCCAGTAAACATTTATTTGTGATTCATTTAGTTGTTGTGTTGCTTCTTTACCAAGTCTGTAAACAGAAATGATTTTAGTTCAGTTACTCTGGTTTCTCACTGCAAAATACAGTGTAGAGGCAGAGTTGACCTTTTCTGCAAGGGTACGATTTGTTTTCACTAATTACTGTATACTCAAGTCTCAGGTCCTGTGGAACTGTGACAATGATTTGTTGCACAGTGTCACCCTTTTTTATTTAGTGTTGCCTTCTGATAGCAGTCTCCATTTTAAATACGGAACTGAAGTTATTGAACGAAGTCTAACTCAGTCACGATATTAGTCGGAATTAAAAAAAACATTTTTTTAAACCATTCTTGATTGAAGATTTCACGACAATTTGGCAAACTCCCATTTTCTGTTGAGGAAGATGATGTGATGTAATGGAAAGCTACTTGGTGGGCTTTTCAGATATGTGTCTCAGAGGGAATGTTTCTTTGTAGAAGGGTGTTCCAAAGAAAAATGCACTGTGGATTCTCCAGAATAATGAGAACATTACTTCTGGAAAGAAATGTTATTTTCAATGCTGAGTATTGCAAACAAAATACATTACAATATAATATACACTATGTTTATTTCTTATTCCTTCCTATATGCTTTATTTTAGCCTTTGTTTGTAATGTGTTTGTCAAACTAAACCTAAACAGATGATATAAGGTTTTAAAAAGGATGTGGCTGCTATAGAATCCTGACCCTAAACATAATATCACAATGATCCGTAGGAGTCAGGCAGGATTGGATGTATTTGGGTAGCTGTCTTGTCAGGTGTTGCATGCTGCCTCAGGTATGAGCCCTCTGTGGTCATGATGTAGGTCAGCCATTCCAATGATTGTTACTGCTCAAAAATTAAGAATTTATCTCTTAGACACATCTGCCATTAAAGCAAGTGACCCTGGGCACTAAAATACTTAACTGTCCGATCTCCAGTCTCACTCTGTGCTTTGGCATTTATTTTGCGAGTGTGTCTCTGTGCTTGTTTGTGTGTCTGAGCTCACACGTTCATTGATCAGAGGCACGTGGGTTGTCTTGTGGCGCAGGATTTACTAGCTAGCTGGGAGGATAGTGGTGTCACCCGGCCTAATTGGCTGACCCCAGAGATTTTCACCTCCCTTCCTCCTAGAGTGCATTCCTCCATCCCTCCCATAATCAATTCTCCTGCTTCAATATGGACTTCATCTCCGTCCCTCACTCCCCCTCTCTGCCGCAGTTACTTGCGGCACATTGCAACACTGCAGGATCATGCTTCCGATTCTTAATGCCGCCTTTCTCAACCTCTTGCGCTAAACACTATGGATCCACATTTAGAGAGAGAGAAACGAGAGAGATTAAGTGAGAAACGGAGAGAGGCAGGAGGAGGATGGAGCATCAGCCAGTGTAGCTGTTGCGGCAGCCTAATGTTTTAGGTAAGGCAGGACACGAAAAGCAAAAGAGTGCTGTGTAGATAGATATAGAATAATCAACTTCCACCACACGCACATTTAGAAAACCTTTGATGTAGTAAACAGACATTTTTTAAGATAATGTTTTAGCTGCGTCCCCCCCCCCCGCTGTATTAAATCAGTTTGGATTGAAGAGGAGGGAGTCGGTCCTCGGAGACTGTAGCCGTATTGGCACAGGATGATGGAGAATCTGTACTTATGCAGCAGCTTTACAAGGTCAACTGCACCTCACACACGATCACATGTAAGCACGCATGTATGTATGTAGACTTGGAACATGCACTGTCAGCCAGCCCTTAGTCAGCACAGTGTTGGCTGCTCTGTGAGAAAGTTGATTGTCGCCACCTAGTGTTTACATAGAGGACTTTCTAACCACTATATGCACACTGACATCTCATTTATCCTTAATTTCTCATTCCTCTCCTCCAGTCAAGTGCTCAGCTTTCAGGACTCCTACGTAATCCCACTCTCTGCCACTATTATTACACATCTCCCTCAAACACAGAAGTGCTGTCCTTTGAATGTATATACAACAATATATGCTCTTACACCCACATCCATATTCCGTTTCCTGTGCGACTACATGCTGCACTGAAAATCCATCTTAACCATATGGATCAGGTTACCACAGTTGGGCATCGTGTCCGCTTTGTTTTTGTCTTTTCCAGCCCAGTTTGGACAGAGGGACATGGAGAGGCTGACATATTCAGAAATATTATCTGGCATGTCTTTTAGGTAAATTATTCATTTTTATTGATGGCTGGGGGTACATCCTGACTACTCTGACTTTGGCTACATTTATCATGTCCTCATCTCTTTTTTTTTTTGTCCTGCTCCTTTTCCAGCCTACTCATACAGCAGCACTTCCTCCACCCATTTCCCTCGCTCCCGTGGCCACTCTTCTTTTCCCCCATTTCCCCTGCTTTCTCCCTGCACAGTCTAAGTGAAGGAGAATGTATAGCGGGGCTTGAGGCAGTGCAGGGCAGTTAGTCTGCTGGTAATGGAGAAAATATTTGTCAGAGCATAGAGCACTGTGACTTTGGCCTCAGCACCCCCTTAGGCACAAACCTTTAATTGCCTACACACTGGTGGATCACTTCTGCATCTCACGCAAGTTTGTGTGTGAGAGATCTGCCGTATATATGTGTGTGCTCATTATGGCTTCCTCGTTGTATGACCATATGCATCTGGGTTTTGTGTGACTAAAATAACTCTTGGATCAATACTTTGCGTGTCCCTTTCCTCTTCATTTTAAAAGACGGAGCTACAGTAGATAACAGTGCTGTGGTCTCTCCACTTCTAAATGTTTAAAGGATTTTGGACCTAAGATTGTCTTCAGTCACATCATTTTGTTGTAGGTTTGATGAATCTGTCAGTGACGGGTGTGGTTTTAAGGAGTTAAGTAGTGTGCGAACTGTCTGGTGTTTCAGCCGTATGCTGCGTATAAACACGTCATTGTGCATTAAAAATTAACTGCAGCCATTTCACAAGACCAGTCCTGTTTGGAGCTGAAACGATTCATCCATTAATCTGCAACAGTTTTGATAGTTAATTTTTTTAATACAAAAATGGAAAAAATACTGTCTAGGTTCCAGTTTCTGTGTGAATATTTTGTGTCTTTGTACTCTTCTAAGATACTAAACTGAAAACTTTGAGCTTGGGACTGTTTTTTGGACAAAACAAGACATCTGAAGACATCACGTTGGTCTCTGGGAGCTTGTGATGGACATTTTTCACTATATTCTAACATTTTATAGACCAAACAACATTCAGGAGATTAATTGATAATGAAAATCATTAGTCTTCACTGTTTAATGCCTTTCTGTTAAATGCTCTCTCAATCCTCTTTCTGCATCCAAAAAAAAAGTTAATCACTTACATTTTGCGTTTCATAATCCTTTATGAAAATGGCCTCAGCTCAACCATGTTGTTTTTCACCAGTGAAATAATTCACAATTTAAAATGTAAGTACAGAACCCTCCATGCCCCCCTCTTGTTTTCCTCCATCTCTTGTTTGTCCTTGGTCAGGAGGCTGAAGGTCATCGTAAAGCAACTTCCTTAAAAGACTTGGCAGTTTTTCCGTCATTCATCAGTTTTCTTACCCCACATCCCTGGCCGTCACTCCATTCTTGTCATTTTTGCATTCTTGCTTCTTGCTTCTTGCTGAGTTGGTGAAACTGAATCCACATCAATATTTATTCACTCTGGATTTTTTGTATTCCCACCACCTCCTGAAATCCCTCATTTTCACTCTGTCTTTAAGTCATCTTCATCTTGATTACCTGCTCACATTTAGCAGAATTCATATTTTGAACTATCTTTCATCTGATGCATTGTATTGATGATAAATGTAATGCGTATGTTTTTGTTAAAACCATCTCTACATACAGGCCACTACACCATTTTAACGTTTACTTTCTCTTGCTGTTTAAACATAATATATACATTTACATCTAAGTCTGTAATGTATTTTCATTTAATTATAGATTCCATTTTTGTTGGGTTCAATATTTCCACAATGTTTACAGTATATGCATAGTTTTAATTCATTTATTAGGTTTATTTATAGGCTGCACATGCGTGTTTTTACACACTTGTAGTATTCTTGAACTTCAGCCTCTGTTGTTACATAATGTGCTCAGAATATCTCTATTGAGCAGAGGTGTATGTTTGAGTGTGAAAATCTGGCTTGTGTATCCAGAAAGCCATTCTGTTGAGTGAAAATCCTTTCTATTTGGCCTTTAGAGTTTTCATTTTAAAATTAGCGTTAGGTTAAGCATAGCTGTGTTTGTCATTTTGAGTCATCTGCTGACACATCATACATCCTGCACGCTATAATCATTCTCTCTTTGGCCCATTATTTCTCTAAACTTTTGTTTACTGCAAAGTTAAGTCAAATACACGAACCTACCAGGTTATAGGTCAAAACTGTCCAGTTTTCTTAATGTTTAAAGACTTTTTTTTTCTTGTGTCTTCAGCACCTGACATTCGTTTTTTATGTGGCATCACTGACCTCATGACCTAAATATGCAAGCTGGAACAGATGTGGATTTTGAATTAAATTAGGCGTGAACAATATATTTTAAGTTCGCTATATTCTGTGTGGCTGTGAGTAAGCAATCCATATGTGTGTTTTCACTGAATGTATGGCTCAGCACAGCCATCCAGACATCTGCTTCCCTCAATAGGAAGATAAATGAGAAATGCATAAAAAAATAGCTGCATCGCCAGATATTACAGCATGAAGGAGTGTGAGAACAATAGCATTTGGAAAGAGAAGTGGATGAAGAGGAATGTGGTCAAAACAAAAATGTCCTCGGAGAGACTGGCAAGCCAACCAGACATTTGATCTCGACTACCTCAAAAACTGAAATTGCATCTAAAAGATGTGATGTGGAATATCAGGTTTAATGTTTTTGATTCCTTAAAGATGAATAGATAACAGGACCGATGAAGGATGACCTGGTCTTAGCTCCCTCTGCTGGCCGGAGCAGGGTAAATTCTCACTTGCATTCAACTTAATTGTGACTTGGTCACCACCTGAGCAGGTTGACAGCTCAGCATGAGGCAACCCGTAGGCCGACAGTTGGTTCAGACATCATCCACAAGACATGGGCCATGTCCTTAAGAGAGTCAGAGGAGAGTGAGGACAGGAAGTGTGAAGGACCTGGCACTGCACTGCCCTCGCAAGGAATCGGTTGTGTTGTTTACCCAACACACACACAGAGTCACACAGTCACACATTGCCCCAGATACCAGCCGAGCGTGCAGTACACATACAAGCTGTGTTCACACCCGCCTCTCCCTCTGATCCAGTGCAGCAATTCAACACTGTTCTGCATTACTGTTACGCAGTCATCAATTATTCATAAAGGATTTCTGCACTTGTTCAGTCATGGGCTTGATGGACAGAGATTGAATTCAAGGGGGAAGAGGTTAAAGATATGATTTTCCAAAAACCTCAATGAAACAGTATATTTAGTCAGTTACTCTTTTATAAACTATTAATACTATTGATTGTACAAATATTATCCTTAGTTATGTGTTATTCCTGACCTTAGATCGGTGTGGATGGATAATGGTGCAACATATGAGCCAGACCGTCTGATTTATTTGAAACGTGTATCTCGCGTTCTTGAAGACAGAAAGGGATAATGCTGATAAAACGAGTTCAGTAAGTCACTATGATTCCGAGTGTCTTCTTTCAGTGGAATGACCACTGCTGAAACCAGATTGGTTTGGATCAAGTAGATTACTTTGCGAGAGGAAATCTGAGACTTAGGTGAAAACTGCATGCACTAGAACATTGGATAGGAAGGGTATTAATGAGACCTGCCTGCAAGTTCTCATCTTCTGATGGATTTGGGTTGGCTTTTTCTTGGACCTGCTTAAATATTGTGGGGAATATACCCGGAGCCACAGGAGCATTTATCATGTGCGTGATCGCAGGCATGATTGTGGGTGAGATGACTTGAAAGAGCTTGGAGGGAATCGAATCCAGAGTAGAATTGGTGGGATGACTCGAGAGCAGAAGTTTGGAGACATCTTCCTCAGTGAGAAGCAGGAAGTGACGCACCTTTTTAAAGTAAAAGTTACAATGAATGTCCCCAGCTTCCCATGCTGGCTGCTGTTTGCCTAAGGACAAAATTCATTAAAGTCATCAAGAGGATATTTGAGGACAGAGAGGATTTTGGAGGTTAATTTGCTCTTAATAAGTCCAGGAACATTTTGGTCATGAGAGGACAACCTGACAGGAGAGGGAGAACGATGTCTTAGGGAACCCCCTCAGCCAAGGATGGGTATCCAATGTCCCCTGCCAGACCCTCTGCAGAGCTCATGAATATGGACACAAGGATGATCGATGGTGCAGGGAGTGTTGTGCAGAGAAATAGAGTATCTGTCTGTCTGAGTGAGCGAGTGAGGACGAGATTTAGACCTATTTTACAGATTGATGCTGCCACTGAGGGTAGCAGTGGATACAGGTGTATGGAGCAGGACCAGGGAGAGATGCAAATAAATACTGACTGTGAATGTGAGTGCCTGCTTGGATGAGCAGTTGTAATTGCTGTCTGTGGATGCTGATTTTAGTGCAGGATTTAAAACGGTGAGTCTAGTGGCGTGTGTGCTTACTGTCAGAGTGGAGACACAAATTGGTGGAGGCAGGTCTGGCACTGTGTGGTCCACAGCACTGCAGGGTCATGAATGATTTAATGGCAGGAGAGGTGAGCTCCGTCCTCCAGCCCTAAAGAAGCACACAGGCATTTACGACCCGCAGAAGTAATTCGTTTTCATGACCAAACCAATTGTTGTATTGATATTCTGAGTAAATTGGATTTCTTTGGGTTATATTTATTATGATGTGTGTTTAATATGTAGCTCCACAAACGGCAGTACTGCTGCTGCAGTTTATCAAAAGAGTTCACTCCTACAATCCTGTGTCGATGTTCTCCTTGCACATGTTCAGTGTACACTTATGTAAGTTTCAAATACAGAGGAGGCAGTGGAGGATCTGCTGGCCCACTTTCTTTAGTATGTTACAGAAATACTCTTGATATTCTCACAGTACAAAACCACACACACACTGCATATTCTTAAATGATGGTTATGTGAGAATAGTGTCATGTGTCACTGTGTGTGTTGTAATATTGCTCCAACATACCACATTATGGCCTGGCTATTGTTGTGAGCATGGTCATATACATTAATGCGGACACTGGAGAAGGAAGCCAGCGGACATATGAGTTCAACACAGAACTCGCATTAAAAAAAGTGGTGGTGACATTTGCTATATATACCCTCATAAAGGCAAACCCATCTCAGTCATGGTATTTTTCGTAAAACAGTCAGTAGCAATATATTTGTACTATAAAACTATAGATAAACTATACAAAATGATTGAATTAATAATTTCTTCTTTTCTTTGGTATTTTTGTCACACAGATATGCAATGATGATTGCTGGGTAATATGTATGTTGATGTTGTCCAATGAAGTTTGCATTTGATTATGTGATGAGAGACAATACGATACGATTTACGGAGGTTAGTTTAGGCGCCAGAAGACAAGTCGATCGATGCCGATCATCAAGCCTAAACATAAAAGTGACGGGAAAGAAAAGAACAGGAGGAGAAGGTTGCAAAGCTGCCTAATTTAGATTCATTTGGCTTTTTTAGTCTCCATCCCACAGTCAATAACCCCCCACTTAGCAGCAGTGCAGCGATTGAGTGGCACTGACAATGCTGCTGCCCTCGGTGGTGGTGTGACAACAACCATGCAGCAGGTAACGTTAGGAAACTATGCTGTTGTGTTAGTTATTAATTTTAAGACAATATACATACATTATGGTAGGCAAACGGCCATTGCCAGAAGGTTTGCTGTGTCTCCCAGCACAGTCTCAAGAGCATGGAGGAGATTCCAGGAGACAGGCAGTTACTCTAGGAGAGCTGGACAGGGCCGTAGAAGGTCCTTAACCCA
>JAVQJF010039541.1:0-24337 GCA_036023855.1 Gadopsis marmoratus | reverse complement strand
GTATAAAGTGGCTCTACCTTATGCACGGCAGTCTATTAATAGTGGGATTCGTGAACGTCGATCTCACCTTTCATCAAAGTGATAACTAGATTGGCGCCTCTTCTTTCTGCTTGTCTCCTCCCGGGTGGGGGGGGTGGGGGGTGGTGTCAGTAGTGAGAGTCAGCTGCACAGCCTAACCTCCGGAGCTGGTAGGAATGTGTGTGTCACTCATGTTAACGGCATGAATGTGTTTTGCGTGCAGGAGGGGAACTCTTCATGCAGCTGGAGAGGGAGGGCATCTTCATGGAAGACACAGCCTGGTGAGCGACGTTCATATTAAACTGGGATACGAACAGTATATCACTGTGGAAAATACTCATTTCTGATTGGCTGGAAGGTGTCTATTAGTATTGTGCCTCAGGACACCTCAGTTTTGATTAATAGTTTCAACCACTTTTATAATGAGTGCACAATGTATATTAACCTATAGGTAACTATAGCAACAGCACTTACGCTTTGCTTACTTTCTTACCAGTCAAGGTTCACCGGCACAATTAACCTAACAATGGGTTAAACTGACAAACATGGTATATTAATACCATATCGTGCATATCGGTATCAGACTGGTGGATCCTTATTTAGAAATAAAGCGCCATTTTTGGCATGATGTGGATCGTGTTAAAATGTTTTCTTTGTTTTTCTGTGTAGTTTCTACCTGGCAGAGATCTCCATGGCTCTGGGCCACCTGCACCAGAAGGGCATCATCTACAGAGACCTAAAGCCTGAGAACATCATGCTCAACAGCCAAGGTGTGTGCACATGTGCAGCGTGAAGAAATTAATGATTTGTCCCAAAAAAACAAAGTCTTTGTAGTTAACCTGAAAACATAACCGTTGGTGTGCACAAATGTCCCGCATGTCCCATAAATAACAGTAAATAAAGGTCTTACTGTGATTTAATGCAGATGTTGTTGTCAGAGTTGTACATAACTGCATCTCAATATGCATCCTTCCAGGCCATGTCAAGTTGACCGACTTCGGGCTGTGCAAAGAGTCAATTCACGACGGCACCGTCACCCACACGTTCTGTGGTACCATCGAGTACATGTAAGTGGTGCCCTCTCATTGTCTTCTTCCTGCAGTCCCACCAGTTCCGCCACTCTGCATGCAAATATACTTCCTTGCTCCTGCGTACACTTGCTCTCCTCCTCCTTTCATGATAACTCTTGACTACTCAGCATTTGTAAGAAATGTGGACTCACACTGTTGTTGCAGGGCCCCAGAGATCTTGATGAGGAGCGGACACAACAGAGCCGTGGACTGGTGGAGTCTCGGCGCTCTGATGTACGACATGCTCACAGGAGCGGTCAGTTAAACGTTTACGACACCTTTCTACTTCACTCGTATTACTATGCACTGTTTGTGGGACGCTTAAGTAACCCCCTCCTCTCTTTTCCCGCTGTAGCCACCGTTCACTGGTGAAAACCGAAAAAAGACCATTGACAAAATCCTGAAGTGTAAGCTCAGCCTCCCGCCCTACCTCACACAAGAAGCCAGAGATCTCCTGAAACGGGTATCGCCTCCTGTTTTTGTTTCAAGCTTACACTACTTGTGTTTATCCAAAAATAAGCGGGCAGTTGGTGTGTATTTGTTCTTCTGACATCCGCCCGCTGGTTGTACAGTTGCTGAAGAGAAACGCCTCGTCGCGGCTGGGAGCAGGAGCAGGAGACGCCACAGAGGTGCAGGTGAGACCGTGCAGTAGGCTGGACGACACGCCGACGCAACTACTGAGCACTAGGCAGCAATATACTGCTGTTATATGCAAAAATTACAATGCCCGGAGTATGACTTACATTTATTTACTTATATTTTCATCAGTGCAGCTAAAATAATCGAAGGGGGGGAAACAAACTTTTAGATTGTTTCAAAAGTCTAAGTCTTTTTCCCCACAATCCCTCTCAAGACATACTTGTGCTGATGCTCACACTCTGATACATTTTATGTTTTAGCGCTGTGTTTGTACTTGATATCCCATAGGCTCATCCCTTCTTCCGACACACCAACTGGGAGGATTTGCTGGCTCGGAAAGTGGAGCCTCCTTTCAAACCTTTCCTGGTGAGTATCGGAGGAGCAGACCACAAGGAAATCCGGAATTGGATACAACTACTTGTAGTTTTAGGGTGGGAAATTTGATCATGTTAAATCTTGAAATTAGATCTCTGTCACTGCACAAATAGTGTTGGGGGTGTGTGTGTGTGAGATGCAGATGGGGTTTAATTGTGGTTGCCTGCCTAAGTTAAACCAGCAGAATATGTTTCCGGTAACTGAACCCAGGTCTTTTGTTTCAGACCTCTGTGTCGTCGGTTGACACATCTGCTCATGTTGCCGCACTTCCTCACCTGCGTTTGTCTTCTCTTCCATCTATGCAGCAATCGGCTGAAGACGTGAGTCAGTTTGACTCGAAGTTCACCAGTCAGACGCCAGTCGACAGCCCGGATGACTCAACCCTCAGCGAGAGTGCCAACCAAGCCTTCCTGGTAACTTCACGGACCACATTTCCCCATTTTTCATTTGTTTGTGTTCATTTTGACAAGTCGCTGATATTTTTAATAGGCAGTGTCAAAAGAAAAACCGTGCAGTAAAAAGATTCATGTTTTCACAGTTGCAGAACCTTTTCCTTGCAAAAGAACGATTCATAAGTTTGTACTGAAATGTTGCGTTTCCAAATATTATCCTTTCATTCAGCACCAAACCACTCAGGTGGAGCTCTGTGGCCAGTATGATCTGGATCACACTGCTGCTTCTGACCCCGTAATGGATCATTTCGTCTTCGCGCTAGCTCTGCCCACAACCTTCCCCTCAAATGTGACCGTGTACCAACCGTACTTGTTTGTCTCCGATGCCTTTGCTCTTGCAGGGTTTCACGTACGTCGCTCCGTCAGTCCTGGAAAACATCAAAGAAAAGTTCTCATTCGAGCCAAAAATCCGCTCACCACGACGGATCGTGGGCAGCCCCAGAACACCTCTCAGGTATGTCTGTGTGTTGTCTGGTTGACTGACCCACATTCTCGCAGCGTGTCTCGGTTTAATGCCAGAGATTCCTTTTCACTCCCATCTGAGGCCAAAAAAAGGAAACTCAACGACGGCTTAAGGCATATTAAATCCACATACTGAAAATATTATTGTACGTGTTGTCATGTCAATAGCAATGTTGAGCTTTGACTTTTTTTATCGTGCAGACTAATAGATTAAAGAAAAGTCTGTTCTCCTTTCTGGTCACTGGCTGAATGTGGTCCGTGAGGACAGAGAGGCAGGATGAAACAGAGACAGTAATAGAGCAAAAAGACACATGAAAACAAATCTTCCATGTTGATACGAAACACTTCCTTTCTCCTCTCCTTTCAGCCCAGTCAAGTTCTCAGGGGGGGAATGCTGGGCCCGGAGCCCCCTCCTTACCGGCAGAGGACCAAGTGTCCTCCAGTCACCTCAGGACCAGGCCATGGAGCTGTCCACCCCAGAGCAAATGGACGTTACAACAAGCTCTGAGGCCTCGGCCCCTCTTCCCATCCGTCAGCCTGCCGGGGTCAACCTGGCTCACATGAAGCAGCAAGCCTACCCTGTCGTGGCCAAACGACCCGAGCATCTACGTATGAACCTATGACCCACCGCGCCTCTTTAGGAGAGTTTATTTAGTTTTTTTCCTTTCTTGATATTTTTTAAGGAACAAAGCAAAAAGATATGGATGCTAGAAGACAATTAAAATCCACAATTGCACATCCACACACTACATATACTGTCACAACGTGGAGTTTGTGCGTGGGTCTGGGACTCCAGCGTGCTGCAGCTAAGTGCTGCCGACGGCATCACCGCGTCGTGTCACCACTCCTCCTCCCGAAGACCTTTGTCTTCTGAACCTCTCTTTTTGAACTGAACTAGTAGGACTGGAAATCTTTTGAGGAGCTACAGCCTTTGTGCGACCGAGAGTCGAAGGCAATAATGTATCGCACAGTATGCAAGCGATTCACTCTAAAATGTAGTCCCGTCTCCATGCAAGATGAAAGTTCAGATTTGTGCTATTTGAATGGGCGCCAGCGAGGAAATTGCTTCCACTGTCAGGCTTTGGCAGTTCTTCTTAGACAAAAGTGCTTCCTGGCTCTGAATGAAATGCTATGAATTAGGTTTATTATTGAAAAAGATCAAAGAAATCATCATTGGGAGCAGCGGACAAGCAGAGGTTCTGGTATTGATGATTAGCTTTATGTCTTAACGATGTTTTACAAAATGGATGCATTAACTGTGCTATACATCGACGAATCAAGAGAGCCTAAATTAAACAAGAAAAAAAAAACATGTTGACTTTACATTCTTTTGGAATTGGTGTTGTGGATGATTTGTGGGACGGCTTATTTGATGTGGGAACCGTACTGCAATGATCTGCTCTTCAGGAGTACTACACTTCAGGATGTATCACTGGATTCACCAGGCATAACAATTCAGCTTGATGCAACGTTAGCGCCTCACTTTCCCATCACCACCCAAAACATCAAACTAGTCTCGGTGCTGCTTTGTGCGTTATCCAGGAGGACTGTAGGCCTCGATGGTCTGAGTCCATCTGACCCCTGGAGTGACTTCATATTGGAGACTGTGGCACCAGTTGATCTGGACATTGTCTGCTGTTGTGGGGTTTAATGCTGCAAAAACTTGAGGGCAACATTTGCAGCCTCTTGCATCAGCGTTCACTTGTTTAGGAGGGAAATTTCAGAAGTCCTGAAAATAAAGGAAAATTATAATAAAATGTAAAAAAACTGATGCATCGTATCTTTTGCGTACAATCATCTGTATTCCAAGGAAAAACAACTAGAGGTCTCAAGTGTGGATGTTTGTTTTATTACACATAAGATTTGTTTCAAATCTCATCAACATTGCACGTTATGAATGTCTAGGTTCATTGTCGGAACATTATAGAGCACTGCTGCTAGCATCTTTAAATTTCTCACTATAACGTCACCCTGTGCTTTTCTTTTCCTTTATATGATTGGAGATTTGGACTCAAAGTAAACAAAAGTTGTGCAAAGAAATAAAATCACTAATTGTGTTTCCATTAAAGGGTTATGAGGTAACTGTGAGATAAATTAAAATGATCTCACCATCACCTAAAAGCCAGTTTAACATACTTAACTGAAACCCCAATCTAAAATATTATAAAAACTAATTATGTTGATGAAATGAAATCGCAGTCTAAATTTAAAAACAAAGTAGGAGGCAGCTCACAGTATGTGAGTTTAATGTACAGCAATTCACAGGAATCAGTGACCAAAAAAAAAAAAAAACTGCTAGCAATCCATCCACATTTGACCTTTCACATGCTGTTTACAAAGACATAACAAATGAAAAACTGCAAAATGAGTTCAACTTGTCCTCTCCAATCCCTACATGAACACCAGTTGGATTTTCAATGCTGGCTTTAGAGAAAATACTGTTACATTCAGTTCTGTGTACAATAACGCTGAACACGAACAGAGCGTTTGCCTGTCAAGTTTCTCACCAAGGCTGCTGGTCTGGGATCTGAATTGTTTTGGGGGGCGAGAAATTCACTATGTTTCCCCTTGCATACTTTTCAGGCTGGTGTTAATATCCCACTCAAATGGGATCTGCCAAGGAATCCCTGATCTACACTGCAAAAAGCATCTAAATGAGGAGTCGTGTAATAGTTTGTTGCATTAATAGACAGTATATTGGCCTTTCACGTACAGCGCGTCTCAATGTGTTTATAAAACTGGAAAATGCTGCGTGATACACGAGGGCCTGGCTGGAAAAAAGAAATATTCATATATACTCTGTGTATTTTGAATATAACTTTTCTTGCAACTTAAAAATACCTTAGTAAAAATAATTTAGCAGCCTATTGATGACCAAGATGTTCCAACAGTTAAAAGCTGCACTGTCCACATTACGGTTAAAGATTTGAATTGGTCCTATAATTGGTAAAACTCATCAGATTGAAGTTTGGAAAAATAAGATTGCTCCAACAATAAAAGCATTTAATATATTTGACATCTCAATTCATTTAACAATTGATGATATTGGTTACTGTATACTGGATACTGTATTTATGCATAACTCACTGTGCAAATTAAAATCTTCAGAAGGAATGTGTACTTAAAAACGAAAGACGTCATGTGTAATCTAATAAAGTACAGCATATTTCAGAATACAGTGTTTTCACATCGTCTTAATCAATTGAACAACAAATCTTCAAATTACTTTAATATTCCCTGCCTTATTTATTTAAGTGCAGCTCAAGCAAGGTTGGCTTTGAATTGTTTAAAAAACTAAACAAGGCACAAATTACTTCAGAGGAGAAAAAAAAATATATTTAAACAATCATTAAAAAAAATAAATATTGATTCAGATCTGAGTCAAACAGTTTAAGGTGTTCTTCACATTGAGTTTAACTCACTTGGATTAACAGATTGGTTGAGTTACACAGCATCAGGACAGTTCAGGTAGTTCGAGAAAAGTAGGAAATCGCATCCACACAAGTCAGTTAGGAGGAGTGCATTTGTATGTTATGCCTTTCGTACGCCCTTACGTACCCCTTTAACAGATGAAATGGTGAATGGCCAGGAAGGTAAACAAGTTAGAGTCTGAAATGTTGTGAAGTGTTTAGTAAAGCTCAAATTTCAAGACATTATTTGGGG
This sequence comes from Gadopsis marmoratus, assembly GCA_036023855.1. NCBI lineage: Eukaryota > Metazoa > Chordata > Actinopteri > Centrarchiformes > Percichthyidae > Gadopsis > Gadopsis marmoratus. Next base: position 17,658 of record JAVQJF010039541.1, on the reverse strand, counting down.
CAAAAGGCAAAAACTGCACAGAATAGCTCAACTTGTACTTCACACATAGTAAACTCTACAATCTGGCTATCCAAGCAGGTTAAATCAAACCCAGAAAATGATTTGAAAATACTCTTTGACCCAGCTCTGGTTTGGTTAGGCTGTTTTGAGCAGCAAAATATGGTTTCAGAACAAAACAAAAAAAAACTAAAGTTCTTAGCTTGTCTGGCCAGGCCACTGTTACAGTTAGCATGATGAGATGGAGGTTTACCTCAAGAGAGGCAATTATGTCTTTCATCAAATTTATGTCCTTCAATCTGACAGGTGTGAGAAAGTGTGTGAGTGAGTGTTTTCTGAACATAGCAGCTAGAGCAGGACCAGAGAGATTAAACCAGACGGATGAGAGTAGAACTACAGAATGTCCACCATTAATTCGTTGTTGGAGCAGCGTATGCACAGCTGCAGGGAATAAAAGTCTGTCGTAGAAGAGCATCATCACTGATTAGCTCTGCATCTCCATGCAGAAGGGCTCTGTTCCTGCAGCCGCCTCATTTTCTTACCCAACCACACCCACCAAACTACACCAATCACGACACACACCACTGACTCCACGTAGTAGCCGTCCAACGTTGTCATACAAGCACCGCCCTCCTTAACGCACAGCTGGAGATGGAGACAGGGACAAAAGAAGAATTGTCAAAATTACATACACCACTCTGCATATTTTCCCTCACTCACCCCTCGCTCCCCCCGCTCACTCACCCCTGCCTCTTCTGCAGAGCCACAGCTCTGCCCGGTGGCCCCCTGACACTCTTTAGAAGTCAGCGGATCCACCATCCACAGGGCCACAGTGGAGGGCCAGTTTCCACCGAGGTTAGTGACTGTGTTCAGCAGCGTCATGTAGGTCCCGCCGATGAGGGGGTCGCTCACTTTGGCATGGAAGGCCATGCAGGCCACATACATACTGTACAACGCCACCTGGGGGGTCACAACATGAGAAACATTTGTTAAAGCTGATTCTCATCAATTTAAAGACGTCATTCTTATTATATTTGAATTTTGTGTATTGATCCTTATGATCAGATGGCAAAAATCATCCAAGGTCCAGAAGAAGAATATGTAATCAGTTATCTCTGAGCCACGGAACATCTGTTAAAATGGACTTCATATGCCATTGTGCAAACAAACGTGAAAAAAAAAAGATAAATACAGAAACACCAAACCTGATGCAATGCGTAGCTAAGCAGCACTATGGTGTAGTAGTAAACAGGGAACCCTCCATCTTGTTTTACACTGGGGGTCCACCACACCAACAGAGCGTAACCCAGGCCTATGAGCAATCTGCAACCACAAAACAACGGTTAGCTTTTAGTTTATTGAATGTGTGTAAGCATGTGTGTGTGTGTGTGTGTGTGTGTGTGTGCGCGCGTTAACCTAAAAGGGAAGGCCCTGTAGAAGACATCCAGTGGTCTGGGCCCTGCTGTGTATTTACTGATGATCACAGGTAGGAGTATCTGCAGAGGAACCATGGGCACTGCCAGCAATGCCAGCTGCTCCTTGGGAACTCCAGCCTCCACCAGCTTCAGACCTGTCACTGCATCTGCTGCAGAGAAGCCAATCTGCAAGAAGACACACGAGACATCTTTCAGTCACATTGGATGTTTGTATTAAGCAGCATACATGCAAAAGCAAGACTTTCAAAGTTGTATTTCAAAGATAAACCAAATATTTATCAAGTACTTTAGCAGTGAGAAGCAGGACACAAAAGGTGAAGACTGTGGGCATCTTGATGATAGATAACAGCAGCTTGTAGGTTTCCATTACACCCTGTGTCTCCTCATGCACTCTCCTCCTTCCTTTGCCATGCTCATTTTCCCTTTTAATGATGGCTACCAACGTTGTGGAAACCAGGAACACCACTCCCCAAAAAAACAAGAAGTCTGCAGCAGAACAGAAAGCATTAGGAAACACACCTTATTCAACTGATCACCCAAATTACTCTTTTTTTGTAAAGTATAACACACAAAAAATAAAAATTTTCTTGTTAATCTATTAAGTTCAGGGGTTGTAAATATGTAAATACCTGACAAGGTGACAATGCCTGTGTCCTTGGGCTCTATTCTGAGGTATTTGTTGCAGAAGTCTGCAGACTCCAGAGCCAGAAAGAGCACATTCCCCAGGAAGTAGCCAGCTGTCTGTCCCACAGAGTTGCATGTAGAAGCATAGCCCACATTCTCTCTGGATAACATAGTCAGGGCCCAGCCATCCACAGCTATGTCCTTAGAGCCAGAGAAGATACAGCCATTGAAGAATGGCAGAGAAACTATCTAACTAAATCCATTTCTCTTCCCTGAATGTGTGTTTGTGTCTCGGTGTTCATGATTTCCTACCTGCGTGGCTGCCAGGAAGGCAAGCATAAAGAAGACCACAGTAAGTGTTACCACATTCGGTCCTCCCTCACTCTGCAGCAGTGAATTGACTGTCACAGAAAGGTAGAGCATGAAGAGGCCCAGCAGGTACTGTGTGGGCACCAGCCATGACTTTCTGCAGAATCAGGTGGGGGTGGTAGAGAAAATACACAGTGTAAAGAAAAAAGGGCAGAAAAAAATAATCCACACAGATGAAAACATCAGCATTAACAGTACACACGTGTCCTTCTTACCTTCGGCCAAACCTGCTAAAGTAGAGCGCGTCCACCAGTGGAGCCCATAGAAGCTTGAGACTAAACGGCCAGAAGACAAAGCTGAAGAAGGCTTGGTCTTTGTAGCTGACACTCTTACTCTGTAAGATCAGAGGGATGCTACCAGCCAGTCCCAGTGGAATCCCTTGCAGCACATAGAGAAAAAGAAGAAGTGACACGTTCCCCAACTCGCCACGGATCCCAGGCCGGACTCTGTGCCTCCTGTCCTCGGAATCCGACACTCTGATAAGACCCTCCGATTCCTCTTCAACTTCTGGTTCAGAGGAGCTCATCTCTCCCCTGTCCATGTCCCTCGTGCTTTCAAGAAAGAGGGCGGCACCCGCCAGCTTCCTCTGCCGCCCGTTCTTGTGTGTGATCAAATCCGAGTGCTCCATGTTGGAGCAGTGGGCATCAAACCTGCCGTGCCCTCAACAAATCTGCTGAAAATGATGAGAGAGAACTATTGAAGCAGCTAAACTGACTGCAAGCCTCTGAAGCCACCATCATGTGAAGACCATTGAGTTTGTTGCTGTTTTTTTGGAAAGCACAGCCATGATGGCAACAATGCAGAATAGACAAAGCAGGAATAAAGAAACGATACATAAACGGATCAAAGTACAATATTAAATAGAAAGGTGAAGATTACACTTCCAGGGCCCCACGAAAGAAAATCCAGGATTGTGTTTAATTTAAAATGAGGGCACAGGATTCAGAGAGCTTTGTAGTTGATACCGTAGAATAGAGTGCAAGAAACACAGATAAACTGACTGTCATAAACTAAGCCAGAGACCACACTCACTGTGGCTCGCTGACACCCTCAGTCTCTGGCAGAAAGCAATTAAGGCTAATTATTGAGCAGATAAATCAATGACTGCGTTAACGTCGGTTAGCAACTCTCACCTACATTAGCACATTACCACATTACGTTTGCCTACAAATACACTTAAATGAAGAAAACTGTGAAGAAAAACATAAACATTCCATTAGATCAATCATGGCAAATACAAAGGCATACAAACAACATGCATGGGGTGAAAAAGAAGAGTCACACAGGCAGTAGCTGACTTCATGCATACCTGTGATGATGACAGCATGCCAATTCCAAAAAACAGAACCACGCGGCTGAAATACAGAGCCAATCAACGGGGAATGGATTTTATGACGCGTTTATTCAGCCTCAACCTGGTGGCATCTTGATTAAAGCAAGAAAGACAAGAACATTACTACCGTTTCACTTTAAACAGATTACATCGGCGATTATCAACACAGAAGAACCAGGAAGTGCGGCGCGTGCGACGTCTAAATGCGTCCGGCACCTACAGCTGACGTGTCAAAACACAACTGAATGTAGTTCCGCTTCCGTTCAAATACACAGTATGTAACAAAAACTACAGTAAACTTGTAATGATTCTAAAAAAAATCTAAATACAAAAAAAAACACTACAAACTGCTACTGGGAAAACGGTGTAATGCCACAGGAACAGAAATTCAATAAAGTGTATTTCTAAGCCTGAAATCACATTCAAAATATCACTAATCAAATGTTCTCAAACAGTGAGCTGTTAAGATTTGGTCCTCAATTGGGCACACACACACATACACACACACACACTCGCACACACACACGCACACACACACACACACACACACACACACACACGCATACATACATACATAATTGACTGGTAATGATCCTTTGGGGCATGATTCATAGATGCTATATCCTCAGAGGTTGGCAATATCACACCAATAATTACACCAGTTCCACAAAATGCCAAATTAACCAGCAATAATTGTTCTTATAGTATATGTAATTAAAGCATAAATGAACAGTGTCTTGAAGCTCAATAGATGCTATGCATCTTTTTGTTGCTATGTTACGTTGCATTCACATTACAATTAAAACTAAGAAAGAGCATTTATAACACCAAGCAAACCAGCTAACAAGAGACCAAGAAGCCGCTGAAGATTTATCATCATCAATAACAGAGATAGGCATGTAGACTGTAATTTGATCTGTTAGCAAGTCTTTTTGGCCTGAAATATACTATAATTAACCCTATTGCATATTACTTAGGCTAGTGTACTATACTAGTGTATGATACTTTATAATAGGACTGGATAATATTAATTAATTGTGAAGTGAGAAGCCCATGCCATGTAGGGAATGTGCTATATAAGTAAAAATGTATTTATTTATTCATTCATTCATTATCATTTAAAGTCTATCACTGTGATCATGCTTTGGGTTTTTTTTAATCATGAGCAGTCTCACACAAGTGTTGTTTAAATTAATACAAAGACATGACAGAATGATATCAGATACCTGCGACTGCCAGCTAAAGATAACAGTACCAGGTTGACATCCCTGTCAAATGTGATGGACACGACAAAGCTAATGTAACTGAGGATTTTCCAAACCTAAACAGAAATCATATGTATCAATACTGGAAAAATATGTTTTTAGTTAAAGTGATGTTTATACTTTTTTTCTATATAACCCAGACATTGGTTATAAGTATGCTTTTGCATCTCTCTGTGTTGTCTAGTGATGATATGTGAATGTGGAGTCAAGCCAGCTTGTTCTTCATACATGATGACAAGTGACTATTTACTATAAATCCTAAATAATCTGCATATGTCATTATTGTACCATGACTTCATTCCCAATTAAATCTTGATTCAGAGCAGTGAGACAAAGGGTGACTTGTGACCTCCAATTTTAATGTGGATCCTACATTAAAGTGGACAATACAAATACAGTGAAATCAAAATTTAGAAGGAAGTAATTGATCTAAAATGTCTTTGGCTGAAACTGAAACCTTCTCTCCAATCAAAAGATCTTTTGGTAAGGGTCACGACGCACCCATCACACCACATTAGAGGTAATGAATAACGGCACGCTCTGCCGTGTGGTTGCTATGAGTGCATGTGAAGCTGCTTATCCCCACAGATGGCATGTGACAACACACAGGAATATTTGGCTGGATCAGCATGTGATAACAGGAGTACTGTGAAGCTGCAGTTGTAACCATGTGAGAGCATCTATACAAGTGCCCTGATATAGGAAAATAACACACTTTATTTTCACTCTATATCAAGACGGAGTATATTATTGCACTCATCATGGCCACTAACCACAGTTAAAAAGAGAAGCTCCAATGATTCTAGCAACCATACATGTTTAATGTTACTTTCAAGGCAAACTGGGCATCTGTCCAAAGGCTGCATATTCATTATGTCTCAGTTGGTTTGTGGTAATCTGACTAATTGCAAACTTGTTTGTGAATATGTTCCAGCAAAAGCACAATATCAAGTCTTATTATATGGGCCTACACTATCGCTTGCCTTGTCTACCAGTCTTGTGGAGGTACTTCGCATCAAAATATACATTGTGCATATACCTAAAATAACTTACCAAAAACAGAGGGTCAACAGTGGCCCACAGATACGTTTTGCTCAGTCGGCCCTTGTGGATTAATCCAGTCATGCTCACGGTTAAGTCTGTTTCACCAGTGGGAGTTAAATGGAGAGGGAGTGTTGTTGCTATGGTTACATTAATATTCTTTGTGCACTGGTTTAGAACGATGGTTACAGTATTACGGGTCTTAACGCTTGTTAATAATTGCCTGTGTTGTAAAGCGTTATTCATTAAATTTTCCACAGGATGGCGCTGATATCATCACATCTGACTATCTGACCTCTGCGGTTCTCAGCCTCTGGTTATTTTTGTTCCCTTTAACCTTTGAATCATCAACAACGCCTCAGAATTTCGCTGTGATCTCAAGCCCCCTCTTTGGAAATGTTGGAAAAGATTCTTTCAATCTTGCAGTCTTGTTTCTTCACGGTTCCCAAATGAATGAGAATCATAGACATTATCCACAGCAGACAATCTGATATGTCATAGCAGGAAATGCACACGTGGAACTAATAACATTAATGACAGCTCTGTTCCAGCAATTACTGCAATGCTACGCAGCAATTAATAATGTAATTTGTTACAGCTGTGCGACTGATCCAAATGCCTGCTTTGAAAAAAGGTCTCTTCATCTTAGGTTTCACTACACATCCCCCTCCACTGGTTATGTTTGCCAATATGGAGACTGCAACTACATCATGTTCTTTGCCAAAGAAAGAAATTGCAAAAGAAATATAAGTCAAAGGCAAACACAGAAGCCACATATGAAAAATGAGCCTGAAGGTAATGAATTATGTCATTTATGTTGTCTGAAAATGACATGGAAAGTCAAAAGACCCTGGAACATTCAGCAGAGTAGAGGGGGGGGGTCCTCTCACATAGTGTTGCCTCTGCCTGACAGTCTGAGGTATGAGCCTCTGTATATTCATTGTGCTTGTAGACTGCATAGCATGACATTCTTCATCACTGGACATCTTGTACATAGTGTAGCAGTCACTAGGGTTGGGTGATGTGAGAACATATACTGCAACTATAGACATTTGTCAGCTGTAAAGGAAAGCTATCCTTTTATTACCACCTGTTTTTATTAGGCCATTGTTGGCAATGGTGCCAGTAAATGAGCAGGACTGTATTTATGCTAATTCTATATTAGTTCACTGCATATGCCCAAAACAGACATCCCCATCTGAGGACGTTTATCTAAAGGTATTATGATAAATACTGATACTGCAATATAAAATGTATTATAACGTGAGACAAGATATGTATCCATATAACTATGTGGCCTTGTCCTAAACCATAGCTTTGTCTTAAGGAATTGCAAAATTCCTCTGGACACCTCTGTGAAAATCTTATTATTAAACTCCATCTCATTATATACGTATAAAAAACATTACGCACGCAGCAGCTACCCGTATTTTAACATGATCAGTCGAATTCTTTTACTACGCTGTCTAAGCCCAGCCCCCACGGGGCCACTCTTACTCCACTCTCATTTTTTGGGGGGATTTAACTTTGCGCTCCACCCATGAAACACAGACACATTTATTTAGTCTCACTGTCAAAAGTTATTCCCCAGTCGCCCGAGGAGAGAGTGTGACAGCCCGTCTCCAAACCAACAACCAGCGCTGCTCGTGAAACAGTAGTCGGCGTGCTGAGCCAAGAGCTAACCAGCAGAGACCTGGGACATCGCGGCGAAGGGGAGAGCTCATTCCACAACACGGCTAGTCCTCCATGGCTCTGTGCAACGGAGACAGCAAGGTCAGTGGAGCAGGGGTACCCGCTCCTCCGGTACCGGGTAGCCTGGCCGACTCCGTGCTAGGACTCTGGTTGCTGGTGTAGTCCCTCCCGGTTAATTACGGCCTGTGTGTATTTCGGGGGAGGGGGGAAAGTTAGAGAGCATGTAACGTTACCACCAGTTCCGCTGGCAAGCTATGAGTACGCTGTTGTACGCCTGTTGCAGTATTACATTAACATGTTGCTCATAGCTGCTAGCTAACCGCACAGGGTATCATGAGGTTTAGCATAAATAAAAGATGTAACCTATTTCGCCACTAAACGTCGTTGCCTGCTTATGATGGGTTCCCCCCCAAAACTCCTTTGCCTTCAAGCACCGCGTGGGTTTTAGCATAGCTCCGCTAACTTGGCCAGTCGCTCACAGGACGCGCTGCTAACAGGCTAATGGTGATTACTAGCAACTGTTTATACCGTCTGTGAGCTAGCATGCTACATGGGTAATTTGTAAGCTAGCTTTAGCCGGGCAGCCAGAATTTGTAATGATGGTGCTACAAACCGAAAGTCTTGTATTATGACTACTTTTGTGTTTATTTTGGAAAGTGATACGGAGCTTGTGGCAAACAAATTTATTTCATACGGCTACTGTCACAGACTTTAAGCTAACGTAACGTTAGAGGTTTGCTAACGTCGTCACTAAGCTAGTATGAGCCAACTTGCGGTTACCGGTCTGACAACTGGAGCCACTACTGCTGTGATATCAGCTGATCTGGTAAAGTTTGCTGTAAAACTGTCGAGTATTTTACTCGTGCTTATACTGCTAGAGATGCTGTGATTGCCGACGGTTTGTTTAAACGTTAAGTGTACTATTTAGGTAACTAATCGGAAGCGATGTTAGCATGCTTAACGCAAGTTGTTTTTTAGAAACATCTACGGCGGAATGTTTGTCCTCATCTACTCATTTTTGTTGTTTATGGAGATTAATTAGCTGTCAGTGATCTGACTTAGCTCTAGTTCTTGTGCAGAAATTTCTTTCCCAAATTTTGATCCGCGCCCATGTTTATAAAAAGAACATACAGACATAGTCGAATCAATTTCATTTATATAACCCATTATCACAAATCACAATTTTCCCCAAGGGGATTTACAATTTGTACAGCATACAGCACCCTCTGTCCTGACACCCTGGACATACAGAGGGTGAAACAGGAGAGAAACACTATATCCTGCTAGACTTTGATCAACATTGAAAAGTGATATAAGGGTCCTTTTACTAATAGCCTTTGATTAACCTTTCATGTGATTCTACTGATGGGCCGAATGGATACAGCACTACTGTCCGACTGTGTCAGGGCTCACATGCCTATAATTATGTTAAGCCTAATTGAGTCGCATTTTCCACTGCAAGGTCAGAGATGGAGTGGGTTACCTTACACCACCTCTCAACCCAAACCACCAACAAACTTGACACTAAGGAAAGCATTAAGACTATTTTTAGAGTCCTAGTCAAAGTCCTGTCAATTAGTAAACACTACTCAACCCAACCGGTCGAGGCAGATGACCGCCCACCCAGAGCCTGGTTCTGATTGAGGTTTCTGCCTGTTAAAAGGGAGTTCTTTCCATGCCACTGTCGTCTAGCGCTTGGTCATGGTGGGAATTGTTGGGTCTCTGTATATAGAGTCGGTCTAGACCTGCTCTATATAAACAAGTGCTATGAGATAACTGAACTGAATTGAATAGTGGGCAAAATTGACTGAGTGTATGCTTTTCTGCCTGATCAGCTCAACGCAACTTCTACAGGCACTACTTTAAACACAATGTCTGTGTGTGTCTACAGCTGGAGATCAGCAGGGCAGAGCAGAATGGGTCATGTGAGGGGGCGGTGGCAATCCTGGATGCTGGGGCCCAGTATGGCAAGGTGATTGACAGACGGGTGCGAGAGCTGTGTGTACGCTCTGAGATCCTCCCTTTAGAAACACCGGCCTTTGCTATCAGGGAACAGGGCTACAGGTGAGCATGAGAAGCATATGAACCAGAGATGACTGTTTTATTACACTGTTCTGTCATATGAACATGTTTAATAGTGCACTTTGGCTTGATTGTTTTTACTCTCTTTCCCTTCTTAGGGCGATTATCATTTCAGGAGGTCCAGCCTCTGTGTATGCGGAAGATGCCCCCTGGTTCGATCCTGCCATATTCACTATAGGAAAGCCTGTCCTTGGGATTTGCTATGGGATGCAGGTTTGTATGCGCATGCATGCACAGAGTAAAATTCTGTGATGAGGCTCTTCTGGTGATTAGGTAGACCATTCTTCTTCCACAAGGCCTTTGCTCAAGGAGGCATTTGTCTTAAGACACATTCACTCTTGAGTAACCACACTTTACTATCACTCTACTTCATGCTGCTTTTCAGCTCTCCTGGGCCAGCTGGGACTTCACCACTTTCTTCAAGGACACGTTGACACTAGCTGAGGGAGATGAGCGCATTACCCGCTCATTTTTCCCAGCTAGCCTTGAAATTAAAACCAGCAGCCATACATTCTCTAGCACCTAAACCTAAACAGCAGGCGACTGTAGCATCTTTGGAATCACAGTAAAATGTCATCATTGTGTCCAGGTCTTAACTGTGCTCTGTGTTTGTCTTACAGATGATGAATAAAGTCTTTGGCGGTACAGTACACAAAAAGAGTGTAAGGGAAGATGGAGTATTCAGTATTGGACTGGACAACACTTGTTCTCTCTTCAGGTACTATGGTAGTTGATCATAAGACAACAGTCTTCTTTTATGCATTATTATAAATATGTGTCAATGTATTAATACAAATTGGAGCTGCATGTTCTTGCATTTTCAACCTTATAATCACACATATTTGGCAAGAGAAGTTGACAGACTGTGGAGAGTTTTTTGATTAAGACATGTGCAAGAACAACATGGCCTTTCACTGTGTAGATGGAACATTAGCACACAGAAGACAGTATTACGACAGATAAACACAGGTTGGCCAATGTATTTTTTTTGGTTTGTTTTTTAAACTGACCAGTTTCCCCCCCAGCCAGTGTTCGCCAGTGCATCAGGTGCAGGGGAAGGGCAATGAGGGTCTTGCAGCTACATTGTATGTTGCAATTTACTGCTGGAATGCAAAACCTTTTAAATTGAACATCCTGTATCTCTTGAAAAGCCACAGTGGGACACTGTCGGTGAGCTCATTTAAGCTTTGCAGTGACTGAAGCTCAATGTTGTTGCACAATATTTGCATAAACTCTTGTCTAGTGTCAAGGTCTGCCTGTGTAGAGCCGTAACACCTCATTTGTCAATAGAAATAGTTGACCATCAAGCATCACGTAATCTTGACAGGATAGAGATTTCTGTGTAGAACTAATCATAATGCAATTACTGATTGACCTCTAAAAGCTCAATTACATGTGTCTCATTTGACACCTTGAATGCTTATCATGTATTCAAGGTGATTTAAAAAGTCCATCTGACATGAATTTTGCTAATTGAAGATAGCCAATGTAATCATCCTGTCACTCGACACTAAAAATGAATGTTCAAGAAACAACTTCTAGATCTGACAGTGAACTGTCCAGTGTACCATCTCTTCTCTCAAGTAGCTGAGGACAAAGTGTTGTGGACTGTGTGTAAAACATTGTCTCAGTGCCATATTTACTACATTAACTGCAGGAGCATTCCAGCTGTCACATATTTCCCCAAGTTGCTACACAAATACTGCAGTGTCTAAATATATGGCTGCTTTTATTACGGTCTCCCTCTCACACTTAACTCACATTTACACCGTGAAAGAAGGGCCTGTACAAGTATAACTATTATATGCAATGTTATTAACACCATACATTTTCCTCTGACGCCAGTATGTGTGTGTCTTATCTTTTCAGAGGCCTTCAGAAGGAGGAACTGGTCCTGCTGACCCACGGAGACAGTGTGGATAAAGTGGCTGATGGCTTTAAAGTGGTGGCCCAGTCAGGGAACATCATTGCCGGTGAGCAGCGTGCAGGATAGGCTGTGACCCTGATTAATATAATCGGAAATTGAATTGTGGTCTAAGAGTCACTGGCAAGTCCTATAAACCAGCTTTATTTGACATGATTATTAGACATGATTTTGGCTTATATTCTACTAGTTTTGCTTGAATGTTGTTTTTTTAAAGTGGCATACAGAGAGGTTAAATGGCAGTGCTAAGAGTCCTTTGTCACATCTGTTTTCCCCACCAGGCATTGCAAACGAACAGAAGAAGCTGTATGGGACACAGTTTCACCCTGAAGTCGACTTGACGGAGAGAGGCATGGAGATGCTGCGTACCTTCCTGTTCGAGATTGCTGGATGCACGAGTAACTTTACCGTACAGAACCGCCAACAGGCCTGCATCGACGAGATCAGAGAAAAAGTAGACAAGTCTAAAGTGCTGGTGAGTGCATAAAGTTTGATGGGGGTGTGTGTGTGTGTCTCCAAACCATTTTTAGGTCAGAGAGATGAGTTTAAAAAGAAGACAAACTCTTCTCTGCACACTTTAACTTTCTATATGTGATAATTTGACTAAAAGTGTAATGCTAGGTTGTTGAGTGTGAAGTCTGGTAGCTGCTTAGGAAGTGGTGACAGCAGCAGTGGAGGGAAGTTAAGTAGAACCAATTAAACTCTCAAATTAAACCCTGTTTTTATCTGAAAAGAGGTAGTCGACTCCCCGAGCGGCTTCAAACTGGGCTTCATCTCAGGGGAGTGTGAAGGCGATTAAATGAGTGTAGGAAACAGGCTCAAAGCCACAGGATTTATAGTTAAAGAATTACATGCAGCCTCTTTCTTGTTCCTCAACTACAATCTGACAGATCTATTTTTCACTATTTGTTACTTTACTCTGTCGTAGCTTGTTCCTGCAGTAGCTTTCTGCAAGTGTGACATGTTAGGTGTGAGTCCCAAGAGTTGGTAGTCATCTAATTATAAGAAAAGAAGACTCTAGTCACATCTCCCTTTTTGATTGAGTTCATAATGACTAATATTTTACAGCCTGCCAGCTAATAAAACACCACATATAACAAAGAACACATATTAATAAACAGATTAATGCAATGGGAGGCTAAGATAGATTGAAATTAGACATATAGTCAATTAGAGAGCAAGACAGAGTTGGAGTGAAACTGGTGAAGTTGTTGTGGAATTTCATCCTTGTCCAACAGAATCAGAACTGATGTTCTAAAAAGGTTTGATGTCACTACTCAACTAAAATGTATAGCTGCAAAGTTGTGACTGTTTCTAATGGTTTCTTCAGGTTCTGCTGAGTGGCGGGGTAGACTCGACAGTTTGCACAGCTCTCCTGAACAAAGCTCTCAACCAGGACCAGGTGATAGCAGTTCACATCGACAACGGCTTCATGAGGAAGAGAGAGAGTCAGAGTGTGGAGGAGGCCCTTACCAAGCTGGGCATCAAACTCAAAGGTAGGGACAAAGGTACTGGTGGTTCAAAATGAAGTACGGATGGTACAGGTCTAAAAAACAATTACCATAATTTAAGTTAGAATCATATCATCAAGGTAATATAATAAAATGACTTCTTGTGATACACAGTTGTGATACAATTGTAACCTTATGGTCCCTAATGAAGTGAAATAAAAACAATTATACTTTATATTGCCATGTGATGGATCATTTCTGTTGGTTTTTGCATTTTCTAGACTAAATAACTGTAGGATATTGAAGAATCTTCTCTTTCTCTCCAAAATGTTGTTCTATTTAGTGGTGAATGCAGCTCACACCTTCTACAACGGAACGACAACCCTCCCCATCTCTGAGGAGGACAGGACACCACGAAAACGCATCAGCAAGACTTTGAACATGACTACCAACCCAGAAGAGAAAAGGAAAATCATTGGAGATACATTTGTCAAAGTGAGTACTGTGTTTTAATTGATTCCTTATGAAAAGTTTTGTATATTAAAGTTTTTGTTACTATCACAATTTTATTTGAACCTGCCAGGTTGTCTGCCCCACCGCATTGTTACCATGTAATACATGGTATTTATTTTTATCACATTGTCAGTTGAATTCTTTACTACATGTTTCTACACATCTGACAATATGGCTGCTTTATTGTTTGTCTTTATTTTACTAGTTCACTGTTGTTTCTGACTTTGTGAATGTTGCTTTGCAGGTGGCTAATGAAGTGATAGGAGAGATGAATCTGAAGCCAGAAGAGGTTTTCCTGGCCCAGGGTACTTTGCGCCCCGATCTCATTGAGAGTGCCTCTCATCTTGCCAGCGGCAAGGCAGAGGTCATCAAAACACACCACAATGACACTGAGCTCATCCGCAAACTAAGAGATGAGGTACTGCACACACCCACACAAATACTAACTTCATTAGTTTCCCTGATACATACTGCTGCTTCAGAGTAGGGCCATCATATTCAATCAAGTGGATACATAGATCAACCGTTGCATACATTTATAGCATAAGACAAGAACAGGGTTCGTACGAAGTCTTGTTTGAAAATGCTTAATTTTAACAATTGCGTTTTCAAGGGTTAGGAATATGCTTGATTTTGAATGCGCTCCTTGAAAAATGCTTGATTTTCAACATAATCTGGTGTTTCATCTACACAGTCTCTCATGGAAACCAAAAATCTTTAAAAAATTTAAATGAAACGATCCTATATTTGTTTGTTGTCTCCTGGCATTTATAGTAGCAATTAAAGGCTTCGAGAGTCTGAACATGTTTGGTTTAGGTAACTTGTAAGGGCTTGGCAAATGTATCAACGGACACACGGATTCTGCTGAATGTCATTACTAATCGCCACAACTAAAGTAATTTAAGTTATACAGCACAATATGATATACTGTGCTGTTGCTGTGGGGTTCACATATCACCATAGCACATCATCATTTTCTCATCCACTAATTTGTTCATCATCATTAGATCTACAATTTGACTTCTGGCAGTGGAAGGGACATATTGCGCAGCCCCTGTGGCCAACAATAAACTACCTAAGAGCATTAAAAAAAGGTTACATTTTGAACAGCGGACAGGAGTTGTCCTCGATAAGAAATGTTTTTGTAGCAGTCAGCACCAGACAATTTGATACTGCAGTTGTACAGACAGATGGTCAAACTGTGCTGTTGTGTATCTTATAATGCTCTGAAGGGACTGCATGATACAAGAATAACACTAACTTCCACTGAAATATGTCGGCGTAAAAGACCATCTACTGCTGCAGTTTAGAAGCAGAGATAATGTAAGTCACAAAAACAGAGCTATCATGCACTCACTGAAAAATAAGTTATGTTTCTGCACATCCAATTAAGATTTCTTATACACTAGGAAGTAAACCTAAACATTATTTGCTTTTCGCCCTTCACCTCACAAAGACACTTTCCTTCAACAGTGGTTCAGTATTACACTACACTCGAAGGAGCACTGTAACATTCCCTCTCCTCCTTTTATTAGCTGATTAGTGCTCATTTATTATTTGGTGTTTCTGTTTTGCTGAGCCTTTTCATATAAATGCACAACTATGCAACACCTAAGCATATCCCTCAATGTTGCAATGCTTATCCCACTCCTTTGTGATCCTCCAGGGAAAAGTAATCGAACCGCTGAAAGATTTCCATAAAGATGAAGTCAGAGCGCTGGGAAGAGAGTTGGGCCTGCCAGAGGAGATTGTCTCCCGACACCCTTTCCCAGGCAAGCACATAAACACATGCCTATGATGGGACTGCTACGACAAGTGTTTACAAAAGTGATTTGCATTAATGTCCTGTCCTGGCATCACTCCTGTATTTGCTGAAGAGTGCACCTCCTCTCTCCTTGGCCTTTAGGTCCTGGTTTGTCCATCCGGGTGATTTGTGCAGAGGAGCCCTACATCTGTAAGGACTTCGCTGAAACAAACAACATCCTTAAAATCATCACAGACTTCTCTGCAAGTGTCAAAAAGGTCAGAACAACACACACACACACACACACACATAAAAGAAAAATCTCTGACTAGTTGTCTAACGTCCTGTGTTGGGGAGATATCCCAAATCAAATTGTCACTGTAACTGGATCCTAATTTATGTATTTGCAACTAATGGCAAGACATTAATTACTGTGACTATGCGAAGTTTGGATGACAACTCCACAAACAGACCTTCATCAGCTTAAACTGATATACCAATTTATGTCAGTGTTTTCAGTGAAGCATGCACATTTCTGAGTACTAATTTAGTCACCTCTTACTGAAAGCTCATTGTGAGACTAAATTTCCTGACGTCAAATATTCACGGTATGCATCACAATCTACTGGTGAAATATATGGTTATTAAAATGCTGTAGGAACATAAACAGTGGGTTGACTCATTTATTATTATTGTGAATTTGGTTTGTCAGCATTTTTCCCTGTTGTTTTTGGCAACTTTCTTTTTTGAAATTAACTTGGGGGGGTCACAAAATGTAGCAAAGATGGCAAGCAGCTGATCACTTGATCAATTATTGAAGATCAGAGTTTATCTACATGATGTCTACTATTGTGAATCATTGTTTTTCAAGCTTCACTGACAAAGTTGATGGGCATATTTGAAAGTCCTTTAAGATCTTTTGACCCTTCATTTTCATCTTATATTTGATGCGAGATATTTTATATCTGTGGCAGTGTAGTGAGACAGCTGGTAAATAAGTAAAAAGTAGTCCCAACATGGACACAGCTATATTTGTGGAGCACTGAGGTTTTCTGTCTTTTCAGCTCTCTGTGTGTGTCTCTCCTCTCCAGCCCCATGCCTTGCTGCAGAGAGTCAAGTCGTGCATATCGGACGAGGAGGAAGAGAAGCTCATGCAGATCACCAGCCTTCATTCACTCAATGCCTTCCTGCTGCCCATCAAAACTGTTGGCGTCCAGGTAATCCAGTTTGTCAATCAGTTCATCAAATCCAGTCAGACACTCTATGCCCTTTTGTGTTGTCTCTTCACTGTCCAGTCAAATCAGTGAACAGTCCATGAAATAAAATCTATACTAAAATATATGGCTGTTCAGCTATATAGTATATCATTTATCCATTATTTATACAAGTCTTGTGAAATTGACTTTACTGACATTTTAAGGTCTACACATTGTTACAGTCTACATCTATCATGTGCAGCATAGATGTATTAACCTGCAGTCAAAATAGTTAAGTAGACCTGCTGCTGCAAGTAAATTGTTTTAGAGGTCATTTTGTAGGCTAGTCAAAAGCTTATTCGTTTGTTTAAGAGCTCTTGGATATACTGAATTGGAGAATTGAAATGTGTTTAGGGCTGCTGGTGAATGTCGAGAATCAGGGGAAGCTTGAAACAGTGTCTCACTTTTACCGTTTGTCTCGTTGTTACCACTATAATTTAGGGGTTAACTACAAGACACGCCCACCCACACAAAGCTTCTCACTTCTTTACTTTTTACCTCGACCTCTGTTGAGGCAAGGGAGGAATCGGTTGGAGCTACATTTCAGTTTTTCTGATGTTGACTGAAGTTAGTCGCAGAGGGTTTGTCCTGTAGAAGTACACTCCTCAAAAACCTTAAAGGAACACTTTGAAAACACATCAGACCTCAAAGGAAAAAAAAATCATGCTGGATATCTATACTGATATGGACTGGGTAATGTGTTAGGAACAAAAGGATGCCACATCGTTTGATGGAAATGAAAATAATCAACCTACAGAGGGCTGAATTCAAAGATGTCCGGAAAATCAAAGCGAAAAAATGATGCGGCAGGCTAGTCCATTTTGCTGAAATGTCATTGCAGCAACTCAAAATGGTCCTCAGTAGTTTGTATGGCCCCCACGTGCTTGTATGCAGCCTGAAAACGTCGGGGCTCCTAATGAGACGACGGATG
>JAVQJF010039532.1:0-22015 GCA_036023855.1 Gadopsis marmoratus | reverse complement strand
ATTGGTGCGCTTACCTTCGTTGAGAACTTTACTATACCCACAAAAAATTAAGCTTAAACCAAAAAAAAAAAAAAAAAAAAAAAAGCCAATCACTTATCGATTTTAGACGGCGCGACAGAAGTGTGAAGGTAGCAACACTTCGACTCCCACTCTTCCGTCGTTTCGCCTTCAGAATAAAAGCGTGCACGGTTTCGACGCCGTTATACCATAGACTGTGAGTTACAGGTGCGTTTTACTTAATTATAATGATTACGTCTCCTTCTCTCTTTTAAATGTGGGATTTGTTTGATAAAAGGGTCGCATAATGGTGACCGCGTTGACTATTTATTGACCATATCGTTGGCGTCACTCGTTGAGCCCAAGAGAGTTTCCGGTTGCAAAACCTTCGTGGCGACACGGTGGAACAGGGGTCAGCACGGTCCCCTCGCAGTATACATAAAACTACATCATCTATGTCAAATACTCATGTTCACAGACATGAATCCTGCGAAAAATCATACTGTGACGTGTTGTTCTTGCTTCAAGTCAGTTGTCACCAAACTCATCCTTTCAATTCCAAACGACCATAAAAGCACTTCTCTTCAATGCCTCCATGCTCACATTGTTTTTATTCAGTCTGGGTGGTCCAATAGATGTAACAGTGGTAAGTGCATTTGCTCTGCAGCTTACAAGTTGTATTATTGCTAGATAATGCAATTACCTGAAATATGTTGCAGAGTTAGTAATTTGTTGGGGGAGTTTTCTCCATGACATCTGCTGGCCAGCTCTACATGGATACATAAAAATATTGTAGAGGTTTCCTGTCTGCTAATTTAAGGATGAAGAAGTAAAAATAAGAAACACTGCAGCCTGCATGATAATAATGATGCCAGCTGCAGCAAATATATCAGTTGCACTGGGCAAGACAGAGGATGGTCATTTGATTTTTGAAGAACCGCGCAGCACAGGAGATAATCATCTACAAAGTGTTCACAAAGAAAGAGAAAGATTTTCCTTTCATCATTTCATGCACCCTTAAATAGGATTCATGACTGCCACTCCCACAGTCTTGGGCAGGTTGCACCACATTTTTGAGAAATGTAAAGTGTAGCCTTGAATGTAGTTTAAGTGTCACAACATCACAATAAATAGGCAAGAGTAGAATTGACTGTATGGTGCCATTTAAGATAAGGGAAATGTCTGAAGTCAAACCAATGAAAACTATTGACCAAATTAGCTAAACGGGAAGTTAACATAAAGTACTGTGTTGAGAGGACAAGTTGATTCTCATTGGGTAATATTCATATAAAAGGTTAAATTGGAAATTGTATGCCATGTTGCCCAGGCCTATGTAAGCTATGTGAAAATGAATAAAATAAAATGGAGGAGAACATTGTGCCGCTTTTCAAAGCTGTGTTGTGCAAAAATAAGAGAGAGAAGTGCAAAGATACAAAATTATAGACCAGGTTTCTTATGCTGAAGCACTAAAGAAGGTAAATGAAGAAGGAGCAAATAAGGAAATAACAGAGAAATCAAAGGAGAGCATTGGTCAAACACAAGATGAAAGAGAATATTCCAAAGTAAGGAGAGCAAACATTGTGCAAGAACCATGTTCCCATAGGTGTAAAGGAATGGACTTTACTTGTAGATCGTTAAATTAGTTGCATTTGTCTGTAAAGTGGCTTATATAGCTCTCCAACAAGATGGAAGGGCAAGAATTGATTAACAATTGTTGATGCCGCAAGGAACTATTTAGGGATCACAAGCACTGAGGGCGACATTCCCCATTCTTCAGTGGAATGCTGGAAGTTTAATTGCAAATGGTTGTGGGTTTAAAAAGTTTCTATCAGCTAGATGTTTTACCAGATACAACTTGTGTTCAAGAAACCTGGCTAAAACCACACTTAGATTATATAATACCAGGATATACTCCAGTGAGACGTGACGGAAATATTAAACAAGGTGGGGGGTGTGTAACATTTATTAAGGAAGGCCTGGCATATAGGAAACTACCTTGTCCAAGTAAATACAATTGTGTGATGATTGAAATATGCAGAGCAAAAGGCAATATTAAGATGGTTAACCTTTATAATCCATGCCAGTCATTATCTATGGAAATGTTCCAAGAAATAGCAGGTGAGAATCAAAATATGGTGTGGAGACTTTAATGCTCACAATAATTTATGGGGAAGCAGGTATACAGATAAAAAATGACAAATGATTGAAGATCTAATAGATAAATAGATAGATTGTTGGTTTGTTTGACTAATGGAAGTATTACAAGGCAAACAGTCAGTGAAGTTCTCAAGACAGAAATCCACATAATGCTTTTTAAATGACAAAGGATGGGTATAGATGTGCAGCTTTGTTGTGTCCCTGCACATATGGGTGTCAAAGGTAATGAACCTGCAGAGATTGCCAAAGAAGGCTCTTACAGTATTTGATAACAAAGTGATAAAGGTAACTTATGGTAGTGAAGAGGCAAAATCTTTAATTAGATCAGCCATAATAAATGTCTGGCAGAAGGAATGGGATATAGACAACAAAGGGAGACATCATTATAATATACAGAAGTCAGTTCAAGCTAGACAGCTTATAAGAAAATGTCGTAACCACGGAGAGGAGGTTGTCATTACACAAGACAAGGGCATACAGGTTTATACTCCACGTTAGGTATTATGGGGAAAAGTCAATCAAATCTGTGTCAGTGATGTAACGAAATTAATAAATATAATTTAGAGAGGAAGACAGAACAAGAATGGAGTTTAAAATCATTACTGAGCAAAGGACAGGACTTAGAAAATAGGGTGTGATTTTTTTATTTGTGTAATCCAATCAGTATTCAGTGGCTATAACTGCACACTCCGATACAGTAGGTGGCAATATGCACCTTTAAAGTTGGGTTGCGATCCGTCAATAGACACGTAGAAGAAGAAGGAGACGCCGGAGCAGGAAGTGTATGTTCATCGGTCCCATGTGTCGCTGTT
This sequence comes from Gadopsis marmoratus, assembly GCA_036023855.1. Taxonomy (NCBI): domain Eukaryota; kingdom Metazoa; phylum Chordata; class Actinopteri; order Centrarchiformes; family Percichthyidae; genus Gadopsis; species Gadopsis marmoratus. The sequence goes on along the minus strand of JAVQJF010039532.1, from coordinate 19,049 downwards.
AACTCATTCATTCAGCCTTAAAACGACAGCGTTAGCTCCATTACATATTGTAGTTCCTCACGGAACAGGGACATCAATGTGGTTTCAAGATACGTACAAATAATCGTCCTCAAATAAACCAAAGACGAAAACGGCGGTGTCTCTGCAAGCAAACAGTAACGCTAGCTAGTTAACGTAGAAATCGCGCTGAAGTTGCCACATTGAATAATCCCAAGTGCGTCATCTGAATGAAAGGTGCAGTAGATACTAGCATGATCAAGGAAAACCGATGGAACATACCCCCCAATGCTCCAGCATGCATGGAGAAGCATCTGTCCTCGGCGCAGTACAGAGCAGGTAGGTAACAAGCCAAGCTAGCTGAAGGCTACGCAGGTAAACACGAGGTGCAGCTAGCTGGTCGTTAGTCTGAGTCTGTTTAAAGCTGTACTGGTGTGCAAGGGTCCCCTCGTATATGTGGGCGCATATACAACCCGGCAAAATGTAAACCAAAACAAAAAAAACCATTTTTGGTTACAAAAGTTGTGCACGCGCTCGGCATCCAAGCTGGGTCCTTTATTTTGCCGCAGGTGGCCAGAAAAACAATCCAACATTTCGAAACAAATTGCATTACGCAGTGGAATGGATGCTGGCCGAATAGAACATTAACAATTCGGTTTAGTTAACTGTCGAAACAGCATTACAATACTTTCTGTTTTTTCTCTCATTGGCTCTGCTCCCAGATGGCACTCTGCTGCTCGGTGCCTCCAGCCTCAATGGCAGGAGCTGGCAGGGGTCTGTGTGGATCTACAGTGATCCTGCGCAGGCCCCCAATGAGGAGCTCTGCAAAGCTGGCGTGCAGACTGAGACTGGAGTCACAGATGTCAAATGGGTATCAGAAAAGGGTGTCGTCGTTGCGTCAGACTCGGGTAAGAAGCAGATTCATAGCAATTCCGAATCACACGCTGGTCTTGAGACTTGAATGTTAAACTGGATAGTGTTTGGTTGGTTCCTGTGCAGGCGCCTTGGAGCTCTGGGAACTGGCAGAGGACGAGCGCCTGCTGGTGAATCGCTTCACCAAACATGAGCACGACCACATTGTCACCACAGTGAGCCCAGTTACCGGAGCGAGCAGTGCCGTCACCGGCAGCATGGACTGTCGGTTAGAGCCCTATTTTACACATATACGTACAGAGTTGTCTGAAGTGTCACTGAAGAACAGAAGCATGCTGATTGTTTTTAAACTTTGGCATGATGATATTGTCAGTTACCTTTCTCATTCCAATGCATCTTTTTCCCTTTCTTCACCACAGAATTAAAATCTGGGATCTTAGCCAGGAGACGGTTGTCACTACCTACAATGGTAAGGGAACATCTCAGAACTGCTGAATATCGAGATAGTAATTAAGTGATTTTCTATTTGTCGTGAAGTTAAGTAGAAAGACAAATGACAAGAACATTCCCTTCATTCATGTGTCCCCTATTTATTTACACAATATCTTCAAAAGCTTTAAACAGATTTTGATACAAATTGGTTTGGTTTAGTTCTGCCATGTGTCAAAGAACAAGTGATTGTCATTGGTGCAGGTCCAGGAATTTTTAAAATGTTTTTATGTTCTGCTATTAAAATTAATTTGAAGCATTCTACACAGGGCATCTGTGGGTTCTTTAAAAAGTGTTATATCAGTTTAGCAAAAATTAAGACCCTTGTAAAGTATTATAACGTATTAATCGACATTTTACGAGGTATTATTCTTTGGAACATAGATTCAGACAGACAGACTGCATATGATTTAATATCATTTATGGCCAATGTTGTATTCCAAATAGCAAAATAGAAATGTTTGTGTGTGTGTTCCCTCCTGGCCGATCTGAATTATGTCAAACTAAGACTGTTTTGTAATCGCAAAATAAATGTACTGGTATAGTACTGTAAATGTAAGGTGAGTCGCTCATAACCAGTTACAACTTCAGTTTCTGTCTTAAAATATGTTGAAAAGGCCCTAAAGTCTGGAATTTAACTTCAGGATTCCTGCATATACCCTGCTACAGATTTGGCAAAAGCATACATTGTGTGCCTTCTAGTGATTTACAACGTATGATTGCATAATGCATGGACTTATTGGAAGAATGTGGTTTTCACATGAAAAATAAATGAAAATGCTCATCCATAAAGATGTTAAAAACCACAACTGAATGTCTCTTTAATGTTTCTCTTCCACCAGTGCACACACAGCCAGTGAGTTGTGTTGCCTGCAGTCCTACAGATGAGTCTCTCTTCATCTCCTGTGGTCAAGTAAGATACTGATCAAAAGTTTGTTTGCATGCATGGTTATAATGACAGCACCTAACATACAGTAACTGATGGAACTAGGTTTTGGAGGATGAACTGATTTTCTTGTGTTGTGACACAAGAAAAATGCGGTGTATCAACAGATAGCCCAGCTGTAATAAAGATGGTAACTGTATGACTGTACTTGTCTTCATTTATACTCAACCTGTTGTTATCCTCCATCCCTCAGGATGGCCGTGTGCTGATGTGGGACAGGAGGAAGCCAAACAAACCAGCCTCTAGAATAGGTGAGCAACATGTTCCCAGCTTAAACGACAATGTTGAGACATTTTTGCCAAATTGTTGACAGCAGTCATTTTGCTACAGTGTAAATTAGTATTGCAGACTTGCAGACAGAGAAGTGTCTAAGCAGCTGCCTAGTGGATGTTTGTCTGGTTGATTTAACAACGCTGTGACTGCTGATCCCAGAATCTAACAGCCTGTCTAGGTATTTTTATCCTATTTCATCTGGTCAAGGCACAATCTTTTTTTTTTTTTTTTTGATGATGCATGTTTTATTGCTGTCTTTGTTTTTGTCTCAGATATAGAGTCGCCTATCTGCTCCCCTACCACTGTAGCTTGGCACCCCCACCACAGAAGCGTCATTGCTTTTGGTAAGGCCCTGCAGCAGATTATTGATTGATAAAGGCATTAAATTGGCAGTCCCTGTGTTTTTGATCATGCTTATTGTGCCTCAGGTGATGAGCTGGGCAGAGTGACTATGAAGGATTTTCTGGGAACAGAGCCAGCCCGGGTGGAGAACGTCCACAGCCGCAGAGTTAATGGGCTCGCCTTCTCTACACATAGGTAAACACAAATCCTAGAATATTATCATCAGCTCTTACATTGCTCCTCTACAAAACTGTAACTCCTTTTTTCTTCATCCCAGTGCGCCCATGCTAGCCTCCACAAGTGATGATTGTTCCCTCGCTGTTCTGAGCTCTGAACTCCAAGAAATGTGAGTCTTTGCACTTCATACTAAAACACCTGGTCAATCTCATGTACCATTTAAAATAAAAACATAAAAAAATACCAATCATGTATTTTTATTCTGTAGACTTAGAGATCGACGACACCAGGACTTTGTCAAAGGTGTGTGCTGGCGCCACAGTGGATCCAACACTCTCACAACTGTAGGCTGGGATCACCTTGTGCTTCACCACACTGTGAATCCGGCTGCTGCAGCTCCCAACGCCTCCTCTTAGACCCAACAGATGCTTGGACGAGCACAGTTTAAAATACCTACCTACCCCCCAATTTTTGAGGGGTGTCTATGTATATCCAAAAAGCGCAGTACAATAAGTCATTCATGAAATGTGGATTAAAGTGTTCGTTATCATTTAGTAATCCAGACATGTGCACGATATTTGGACTTTTGCTCTCAACAGTCCTTGCCTTGGTGCATTAGTATGCTACTCTGCAATATGGTCTCTCTCCACTTCTTTCATACTGTATAGCATTTCCATGTGTATTTACACTTGAGGCATCCCATTTGTACTGCATAGTTTTTACATTAAAGGTAACTTAATGTTGTGATAGCAAGAAATTGATATTTCTTTGTGTTTCCTGGAATCTATTAAATGCTGACAGTGGGAAGAAACTAGTTTGAAAGTAGTGGGGATGCATGTGACTGAGACGGAGCCCATTTACAAACTGCTGGGTCAAAAGAGGGCAGTGTGTTATGTGTTCGTGGGCGATAGGCTCAGAAGTTACATGTGTGATTTGCACAGGTATGGTGTCATTGCTATTCTGTGGTCTGATGGTGTAGACTGGAATCGGATGCCAATATAATACACTAATACCATAATAATGTCGCAGCATTCCAGATGAGATTCAATGGAACCATTGAAGCAATTGAACACCTGCAATAATAGAATGTTTTTTCATTGTTTTTGCTGAGTTACTTTTCCTTTTTAAAGAGTTTTGGTACATTTTAATTACTAATGTAATAATAAAAAAAGGAGAAATCACTTTTAGCTGATCTTGCAGGAGTTCAGTGCATTGTCCTCCCTCCATCATGAAGAAGTAACTTTCTTTGTCAATATGAATGTAGTAATGGCAAAATTATTCTCCAGAACACTGCTGGTCAGTCAGCATATGGTGGATTCTTAAAATTTGAGCCAACATTTAAATAGCTTTTTGATGTTTTCATTTGAGCTAGAAAGCCCCATGTAAGCCACAAACTGACTTTTGACTTAATCGCAGTACCATTGTAAGACGAGATGCCAGAGGTGTGATTAAATGTTAAAAAAATATTAGATGTCTTAATTAATTTCACAAAGGGATTAATACTGATCAATAACTTGATTAATTGATCAAAAGGAGCCAATTGAGGTGGTTCGGGCACCTAATAAGGATGCCTCCTGGACGCCTCCCTTTAGAGGTTTTCCAGGCACGTCCAACTGGCAAGAGGCCCTGGGGTAGATGCAGAATACACTGGAGGGATTATATACAGTATCTCAACTGGCTGGGAATGCCATGGGATCCCCCAGGTAGGGCTGGAAAGTGTTGCTGGGGAGAGGGGCGTCTGGATAACCCTGCTTAGCCTGTTGCCACCGCGACCCGGCCCCGGATAAGCAGAGGAAAATGGATGGATGGATGGATTATCTGGACAGTTCATAATATCTAGATATTGTGTGCCATAACTGAATGAAGTAACGATGATTAACTGCATTTATCATATATTTGAAGTGTTTTCTGCAGCAGTTGGGGTGTGGCGTCTTGTAAACTAATAAGAACATTGCTGTTTTTTGGATAAGGGTGTTTAACGGATGCACTTGACAGCTGATAAGTAGCAGTGTGAGAGTGGTGTGAAACATGACACCATCAAAACATAACATCCACAAATAACTGACTTTCTGTTTCTCAAACCAGAACAAGGTTAAAGGTTCATAATAGTAGTAGTAGTAGTAGTAATAGTAGTAATAATAATAGTAAAAAAACTAAATGGCAACGGTTGACATTATTTTCCTTTTGTTATCTTTATTGCCTTTGGAGACTATCCTCCTGACATGATTTAATAGTCCCCAATGAGAGACGGCGATGTATGTAGCCAAGGGAAGAGATTTCAGATTCAACCTTGGTGGAATCGGACCAAAAACAATCGTCATTAAACTACCTTTTATGTGTTTTATCTAAATTTATATTCATGCATGGTTATATAACCATGTCCCTCTTTCCACACTACCTCCGCGTGTGTGTTCCTCTTTGCGTTCGCTGTATGTTAACGCCTTGTTGGTTTTATTTCCTTGCTGCTAACAGATGAATTTCTCTTTTGGGTTGTGTAAATACTATGTCCCTGTCCCCTCTTGACATTTCAGGTGATGACCTGGATGGTGCCATGTGAATGACTGAAGACCATGAAGCCCACACACAAGCTGCTGTTCATCCTGTGCCCCATGCTGGTCGTGGTCTTTATTTACTACTCCTCCGCAAAGTTACACCTATACGTGTGGAGCCCGAAGTCCAGTAAGTGACAACTCCAGTCTGACTGTTTTGTAACATTTTTTCATCACCTGATCATCCATCTGTCATAGCCCTTCTGAAACATACACGTGTTTTTATCTGTTTTTTTGAGCAAATCTGTCTCTGATTTGTTGTCTGCCTCTCTGTGCTGACTGCCAGTTAACCGTCTGTCTAAATCTGTTTTTTGTTTAATTTATAGTCGCTCTGCTAAACCGTTAGCATGTCAAGCTCTGTGTTGGCACCTCAAAGGCCGTTTGTGTCGATATGAAATTCATTTTGAGTTCACTTTACCAGAGCACCGGATGTTATGGGGGGGAGTTGATTCAGATTGTCTTGCACATCGAGTTGCTGCATTTCTGCTACCTAAAACCAGCCCATGTGGGTTGTTTCACAGATGGATATCTATTGACAGCCCTCTACTTCGGCTACAGCAAGAATACCTGTGTGTTAACCAGTCTGATGGAAGCCTATTCTCAAACATCACACTTATTTCTCATCTGCTTTTGTAGAAGTGAGGAAATTGTGTTTTGAGATTTCAATACTTAGATGATGAAACCCTAACTCGCAAACCTGAAAATGCAGTTTTGCAATGCCCCACATAAGATACCGAGAAGGCTTCACCCACTTTCTATTTAAAAATTCCCTTGGTATGATTGGTTGTTGCTTATGACTCAGTGTGATTTCCTTGAAACTTTGGATACCCTGTTTTTTTTTTGTTTTTTTTTGAGTCCATGTTTTGAAAAGAAATGATCGAGGAGGGGAGGAAATGATGTCACACTGTGACCTTGAAACAGCTGTCAAAATCCAGCAGAGGGGGCTAGAAGATTTCTCTTTAACAATTTAGAAACCTTCTTGCCCCCAACAGAGGATGTTTTCTAGAAATACATTCTCAGTGAGCAGCTTTCAGTACAGAAAACACACATGTCAGTATTTTGAACCAGATTGAGCGCCTAGCCAGAGGGACAGTATGTTGTCTAAAGTGTAGAGCTTGGAGAAAAATGTTTGTCTCCCTTGTGTTGTTTCCTTGATATCTTCACGCTGGCTGTAATGTAAAGTGTTTTGCTTTGAAACTGGAGTTGGGATTTTTTTGGGATTAGTTTTAGGCTGACAGTGGAATGTGTCCATTCCTATCGAGTCCTCTCTTGTCCCAACTCCTGCCTGTGTGATGCAAAAATACAGTCCGGTCCAACACTGATCTTAGGCGGGTATGCCTAATGCCATAATGGCAGTATTATGTTTTTGGTTGGCAATATGATGATTTAGCACTGATGCTGTGTTCTTCACACCACTCTGTTGTCAGGGCCAATTATCAGCAGCTGACTTTTACTATTGTCATCATCAGGAATATTGTAAGCTCACTTATCTCACTCCTTAAATGTTCTGAAAATGTTCTTTCATCTCCTAGGAAGCCCGTGAGAGAGCAGAGACTGTGCGTCTTGCTCTTTGTCATTATTTTCTTTTCAACCCATCATCAGTTCTCCAGCGTTGCTCCCACTGCGAGGAGAAATAGGGCTTCAGTTGGTCCATGTCTCATGTGCTCTAGGTGTCAGTGGTGCTGCTGGCATTGATTTTTGTGTCTGTAAAAAGTGTTCTGTTATATTTGAACATTGAGCTCTACCATAACAGAACTGCATGAAAGCCGAAATACCCCAAAATACCTCATCAGATAGAAGATTTATGCAATGTTGCCAGAACTGAATAAGCTTTAAATGTGTCATTGCCACTAATGTTTACTTATTGTGAAATAGGTAAGTAGTTTTACTCCAGTTCTCCATACACCTTCTACCTACCTACCTACCTACAACTTAATTTCTTTCTGTGCCCCCCTTTATTTTAACTCACCCATGTCCTGTTGCTAGCAGACTCAGTGAAAGGGTCCTGTTCCAATGTGTATGAATCTCTGTCAACCTTTTTTAAACTATCTGTGTTGTTGATCTTGTACTTGCTCTGCCCCTCTACCTTAACACTATGTGATGTACTGGTGCAGTTTGTCCAAAATGCAGTGGTCTTGGCAAGCTGCCTGACATAACCAAGTCCAAAAGGCACTGTGCGTTTTATATGCAGCTCTGGAAAAAATGAACAGACTGCTGCAAAATTATCAGTTCTCTGGTTTTACTATTTATAGGTATGTGTTTGATTAAAATGAACTTTGGAAAATTTGGAGTGGTCTCTTAATTCTTTCCAGAGCTGTATAGTGTAGATTATAAAGCTGATATTTGGTGACTTTGATTTTCCCACATAACTGGGTTTGCGAAACTGAACATTTCTCCTCAATACAGCTAAAAAACAAAACTTCCTGTTTTTGTGTGTAGAGCTCTGTGTTCACAAATCAAGGAGAGGAGATTTGATTGCAGTGAGAAATATTGGCTTTCTGCATTACTGTAGTGCCAGATGTTTGGCTTAAAGATGGTCAAAGGGGAGAGATGAGCATGTGGATGGTCTCTCTTGCCGTCTTTCCTGGTCAACTAAGCTATGCTGTCTCACTGAGAGGATCAAATCTGGATAATCTCTCTTCCTCATTCTTGACTCCCCTCACTGCTCCACAGACAAATGGAGTATACAGAGGCTTATGCCCTGCTCATCATATACACCATTAAGAGCATCTCTGTAGTTGTTCTGTACCTTTTTTGCTACCAGTCATTGCTTGATTGCACTAGTGTATTATCTTTTATAAGGATTTTTATGTCTGTCTTCTTGCTGCAGAAAACACAGGTTTGAGATGGCCTCAGACTTAAAATCCAGGTGAAATATCTGAGTATTTACTAATAAAAATTGGTGAAAAAAAGAAAACATTTATTCTTATTAGTACAGAATCGGGTTCTCTGATACCATGTTACTTGTACTTTCAACAAGCCCGTTCAGAAAGTTTGTGCCCTGTCCTCTTCTTCTTCAGCCCATACATGTATGTATGTATGTATGTATGTATGTTTATCCAGAATTATTTGAGTAATAATGTCTTTTGTTATTCATCAGATCAGTGTGGAATTCTGTCCCTGTTTTTTATTTTATTTTTTATTTTCTCATGTAGGTTTTTTCTTCTCATTATTCAACCAATGGCCAGAGGCAACATTTCTTGTGACCATTTGTTTTACACTTTCTCATGACTCTGCCTGCTAGCTACCTTGGAGTGTCAATTTCAGAGTAGGTTCATATGACTGTTGCCATTCCTCTGTCAGCTACGGTGGATGTTTGACTCTTTGTAAGGCTGGAGTGATGAGGGACCCGTGTCTACTTTACCTCTTCTTGTTTCCCCCACCCTAATGTAGTCAATAATATCTGTGGCTGACACACAAGGGAATGTTAGCTGCCACTTGTATCTCTGGCTCTCTCATTCAACTCTGAGACTATAATTAAATATGGTAATAATACATTCTTATTATGCAGCTGTAAGTAATGTGATGATGTGTGTTTGCACAGACATGAACATGTACTCCTGTTGTTAACAAAGCAAATCTCTTGCCTCCAGCTTGTTTTGAGTGTCAGTATAGCATATATTATAACAGCTGTTGTCACCGAGCTGTATTCATGTTGTGAGACAACTTTGCCAGTATAAAACAGTGAGTTTATTGACTTTGTCGGTACAGCAGGGCAGTAATTATTGTTGGCCTTTTTTTAATAGGTAGTATTTATGAGGTGCATTTAAATCACTAATAGTGGCTGCAATGATCAGTGTTGAAAGTCCACAGACATGGCCGATGAGTTTGATCAGATCATTGAAATTTTTAACTTGCTGTCATGTTACCTAAGTATGGGATTTGTTTTTTTTAAATTTTGTTGCTGTTTTCTTATTGTTTATACATTTTAGTGCAGTGCGCAGGGACAACTTTCTAAAAAATAGTTGTGAAGTTGTTTTCACATATAAAACTTGGATCCCACAACATCACCTTTTCAAGACTGGTTTGTGATTTGAGTCTGTCCCACGACGTAACACAGCTATTCCAAATAGATTGGCCTGCCAGCTCCTGTGTAAGACCAGTCATCTTCAACTTTTATCAACAGCTGTGGCGTATAATGCAATTAAAGCCAACCGTCGTTTGAATTCAGAGCGTCCCAACAGCATAGTCACTTTTTATAATGGTTTTCTTTGCTATTAGTAACAGGAATACCACCTCAGAGTGTTAAATCACACTTGAAATTAACGCCTGCAATGTGTGGCAGGAATGCCCATTGCAGCAGGAGCCAACAAGCCACATCTTTCAACCCCGTTGATTTCACACCCGAACAGCTTTTCTGAAATGAAACACAGTGGCACACTGAAATAGCTCATGCTAATAGTGATTCTCTGTGTATGTGTTTTCAACAATATATTTTGAAGAATGATTTTACACTCGGCTCATAAACATATAAAGCTGCATGATCTTTCCAAGTGGGATTCCCCTTCCCCCTGTCGTTGTCAGAGCTCAATTAGCAGTAAAGTCAGTAGATGCTCAAGGAACACGCTCTAGATGCTCTAATGTTCTAATGTAACGCTCTAATGTTACAAGCATTTTTGTTACAAGCAGCACTTGTTTGTATTCTATTTTGAAGAGGGCTTTGTAGTTTTGTCATTATTAATCGGTATTTGGACAAAATGACATGGCAGCTGTCCTCTTGATTATTTTTGATAAGCGAGAGACACATTTTTTTTAATTTATTTTCTTCTCCGAAACCTGTGTGGGTTTGTGTATCTGTGTAGCTAACTTTCTTCTTAACTAAAGGTCCTCTGTTTTTATGTGTTTGTTAACAAAAAAAGATGATGATTAATCTGGAAAGGGGAGTAGAATGGAAATGTGCCACAGTTGCCAAGATTTTAGCATAACAAATGTGGCTTTGAGCGTGTTCAGAGTAAGTCACAGTCATTTACTGTGCGTCTGTCACTGCTGTTAACAATTTTTTATTTATTTTTTTACAGAAACTGAGAATTTTTTACATTCTGTAAATCTGTAATAAGACAGACTTCTGTAATTAATTATTTTATATTCTTTAACATTTATACTGTATTGTTATACCCTGAGGATTAGTCTTATAACCTTTGATCTTTGGTTACTTTCTGTGTCTGCGTCTACCTTTTTGTGTGCATCTGTTTTTGTGTGTAGCCACGGTCTGTATTTTGCTACATTTTTAAAAAAATAAGTGTATATTCAGTACTTTGGTCTTGGTTAATGGTTGCTTCTACAGTGATCTTTTTTTCAGTGTCTTAATCCACTTTTGTTTTCAGAAAGTGCAGAAGAGTCCACTGTTGTCCTGACTAAAGGGCCTGAAGTGAAAAGAATTACAGGTAGAGGCACTGAGACTCTGCCCATTTATAATGGGTGACTGTTCAACTATTGACACGGGTGATTTTAAACTGAGCTGTTGAGTTTTTTTGTTTTTGTTTTGTTTTTTCCCTGAAATATAAATCTCTGCTAACTCAACAATGCAAGCTTTCCATTTTTACACTTTCATCTACCTATCGTTTATTTAAAAATTGTATTACCAAAATGTTTCTACCCGTTCACTCATTCAGTCCTAATGGATCATTTTCAATATACCACTGCCATAATAATCACAAAAACACAATGGGGCCTTTCTGCAGTTAATTTTCCACTTCATTGGGCATTCCGTCTTTGAATAAAGATTGAGACTCAGAGTTATAATTCAGCCTACTGGAATTAAAGCTACTAACCTCTCCTCCTCTTCTTCTTCTTACTCTGTAATTTCTGATATCAATTGGCTTTATTTTCAAGTTCAATGCTGCCATAACAGACTGACCCCAAATGGTGCTAACTGACCATTTTGTTTTTCAGAGATGGAAACAGACATCACCGTGGGACGAATAGTAGGCTCAGGTACATCTGCAGCCACAACAACTGAACCCCTACCCACCTTTCTTGTCCCTCTGCCATTTAAAAGAAAATGACAGAGCCTTTTTAAAACCCTGCAAAACTTCAACATCCATTTGGATTGGGAAGCTAGTAACATTTTCTAAAAAATAGTCAACCAACTTTTGTCAACTAGATTTGTTGCTAACAGGGAAAGCATCGTGTTAAACTAAGTACTATACTGAATTTGGTACCCATGACAACTGGTGAGGCATTAAACATCATCCTCCACATGAAGCTGCAGTATGGTACAACACTGCCCCCTGTTGTCTTGGCTCAATAACAAATGGTTGGCAAGTGAAGTAGACTGCAGTAGTTTTGGTGCACAGTTCTGTAAGGTTCCACAAACCAACATTTGTTTTACTGGTAGGACCCTGCTGCTTTATTTTCTGCCAAACCTTTGCCTCGACATGGCCCTCTTGCTGCTTTATGTTTTTCAACAGAAACATAACGCACACGCACTCGCTCACCTTGGCTGCTATGGCAAAGTTCCCATCCTCCAGGGCAGTGCTTGGATCCTTCCCTAGCCAGCTGTCACGCATTCCCATTGTCCTTTTCTTTATCTTTCTCCTCCAGCTTCTCTGTGAAGACAAGAACCACAACCACAGGAGTAATACCACGCCCTTCCTACTTTCATCTAATGCTCATGTTAAACATAACACCGCATATAATCTGTTTAGTGTTTTATAGACCCTGTAAGCATCATTATAAAATAGAAGAATACTCAAATGACATCAATAGAATAAAGTTCTCATTTCTCCATATCCTAGTTTTCTGTCTTCTACCTCAACGCTTCACCAGGCACCTATTGGCTGCCTCTCTGGTTGTCTATAGGTGATCTCTAACTTCTTTCTAACTTTATTTTAAACTCAACAGATTGTTTTGGCTGGCTTCTCCCTAACCTTGCTTGTTTGTCACAAATCCTTAATTCTAATGCTTTTTTCTTTTACATTTGCCATATGGTATTCCCTGTGAAAGCTGCACAGGTTGTTCACTAGTTCACCAGAGCTAATGATCCAACTACATAAAGCTTCAACCGCAAAGATGCCATACTTTGAATCGATGTGTTTTGTAACGTGCGTGGTAATAAATCTTTTCTGTTTTCTTTCTGTTCCAGTGTATGATAAGCAGGGCTTTGTGCTGGAGCTGAAGACAAAACTGTGAGTACATCTCTTTCTAGTGAACATTAGTGTCATTTATTTAACATGTTTAATTAATGTTTAATTCTTCATCGTGTAGCGTGTGGGATATTTCTAACTTGTTATATTTAGAACTGCTGAGTTCCCAGTGAGACTTTGCCTTCATTCGTTTAGATATGGTTTACAGCAGGTTCCACTGGATAATTATTCATACAGGTTCTGGTTGATCAATGGGGAAACATGAAAATGTAAACCATCAGCCAATTCATCTCACTTGAAATTTTTTTTTTTGTAAACAAACACACAGCATTTTGTTGGAGTCCTAACCAAAACCTGTTGACAAATGCACAGATTTGCTTGGTGGTCTGAGTAATACATTAAGACATTTGTGTGAATTGAGATGGTAGTCGGTGTTTTCCTGCAGCTGTGGTTTGTCAGGGTGAGAACATACTACATTGAGTCATTATGCAGCTGTCATTGTGTCAGCGTGTCTGTTGAAATGTGTATAATTACCTGAATTGGTTTGACACTCTTGCTCTAAACCGCCATGATAAGGCCCTTTCTCTGCTGCCCCCCCCCCCCCCATTACTATGCCGGCAATAATCATGCCGCCATCACCACCCTCGTGCGGGGCACGTCTGTCTGCACATACACTGTAAGCACTATGTCAGCACACACTTTTAAGGTGGTTCTCACATGGGTTCAGTTTATCTAATGCAGCTTCTTACTTTATATCCACAGTGTCATGAATTACTCCATTAGAGCACATGCATACAACAGTGTAATTCATCTTAAAGCTAGTAATTAGTTTTGTGACTTGGGTAATTTGTTCCTGCTGGTGGTCTGGCTGATGGAAAAGTGCCCCCTAGATTTCATTCTCACCAAATCACTTACCAGCTTGAGGCCAATTAAGGCCAAGCTGCAAGTGAACAGCATTCTAGTTCATACTGAAATATATTGGCATAGAAGAGCTTGTGCACAAGCAGGCCCCAGTCAACCCCCTCTGATTTTTCAGGCCTCAAATAGTGCTAAGGCTGGGACCTCCCTCCTGTCTCCCTGTTTATTTGAACTAGATTCATGGCATACATCAGGTTATTAATGATCATGCTAGTAATCTGGAGGTTCTAGTTTTAGCACCGCCAGAGTGATTATTTGAACAAGGCCCCTCTGCTTTGTCTTGCCACACACAGGTGATATGCTGAGCTGCTGCTGAGTTCTCCAACTTCCTAAGCAACCCCCCTTCCCCCCTATCTCTCAAGCAGATTGCTTGACAAGCTCTGTCTTTGAGGCTTAGAAATGTCAGAATAATTGATAATCAGTTATCATGATGTGTCTGATTAATCACTCTTTCCGCTCTTTTTCTAATGTACAGGCCACCAGATTTGGCATACAAGTATGGCAACCTCAGTGAAGGAGCGTGCAAGCCAGGATATGCAGCAGCCAAGATGACCACCATCTATCCCAAGTGAGAAAGATTGCGCTTTCTTTTTACACAGTGTGGAGCTGCAGACAGACCTCTTTTTAAACTTGCTTTAAGATCTTTCCATACACAATCAGGAGCTTCACAAACAAATCATTTTAATTGGATGCCAGCAGGAGAAACGCTAAAACTGTTGCCCGAGCATACCAAGATGCATGATGTCACTCCTAAAGCCAGCTTGGCCTTAAGGGTTTTGAGTCAGAAACAGAGAAGGCTCCTCATTCCTGTCCAATCTTCCCCGGTTTCAATGATGTTTTTATCATCTTCTCCCCCACCACAAAACCTCAACTGTGTCCTTGTGATCCCCCTGTAGCACAAAAGAACCTTTGTCACCCGAGTACAAGGTCTCTCATCTTTCTCCTATCGTCTCCTAGAGCCTTAGAGGCTTTCCCTATGAGCGACACCAACCAACTTCCTGTCCTGACTCATCACGAGCTTCCTGTTTACCCAGCCCACACAATCCTCCACAGCCCTCTCTGATGTCATTGGCTCTTTTTAATTTTTCTCTTTGCCTCCATTTGCAGCCCATCTCAACTCGATCTATAGGGCATTGTTCCATCAGCATTCTTGGAGCTAAGCTAATAGAGGGGCAATTTACCACATTGCTGAACAATAGCCAGTGGCACTTCAATGCAGTGCTTGACCTAGCTATGGGACACATTCGCCAACCCATTTGATTTTTATCTATTGCCGGAAGGTGCACAATTCCGTTCAAAGCTTTGGACGAAAAAAAAAATTACAGTAACCCAGTTCACCAATAAAAATCCTATAGATTACAAAACGCTTTACCTTTTTTATTTATATTCCCATATTTTACATCTTTAAGTAATTGTTTTCTCTTTAAAACTGTCTTTCTCTCCCTGCCTGTGTGATATTCTGCCCCAATATTCTGTTTTAAAGGGAACACTTAATAATAAGATTCTCTCAAAATGTTGAAGTGAAGATATCCTAAGCATATGGCATAACGTATACAGTATATGTTGAATGAATTGACATACCAACTCCTAACAACAGTCGGCTTCACTGTCGGCTGTAAATCGCAGCGCTGTTTAACAAGAGAGACGGAGCAGTTTTGTGGAACTGCTCTCTACCTATCTGAGAGGCTATGTGTTAACAATGTCCTCCCTGGTAATGACTTCCTCTAATCAGCCGCACGTGTCGGATCAAAGTTCTGCAAAATACAGAACCCCCACCGGGAGCCCACTGATTACTACCACCTTCATCCTGGTCACACAAAGGTCAATGAACACAATTAACGTCGCACTTTGTGTGCGTCTATGTATATGTATGTGTTTGTTTGCATAAAGTGTATGGTTGAACCTACACAGCCATGCAGCATGTGATTTATCTTGTCCTGTGTGAAAGGGAGTCGACCAATTAAAGTCTTGTTTGTTAACTTGCCCGTTCTCTCTTTACCACAGTCTCCTTTGTATGTTTACCAGGCAAAAACAAATCAATTTAAAAGTCCTTGTTAGCATTTAGCTTAAATAGGTGTGGCCTACAGTTCAGCTGTTAGAGAAAACCTACTTAACCTCTAGCAGTGAGGTCCTGTGGTTCTCCCTCTAATCATCTCTTGCTTCCTCCATGTTTGTCTTCTCTGAAGCCCCTGCCCTGCAGAATCCAATTTATTTTCCACACCTCCCCTCCCCTCTCTGCGTTACCCAAAACTGTTTGTATTGGAGCCCTAAATCAAGTGTTGGCAGTGAACTTGAAGCGGCACGGTTATGAAAATATTTCTCGTGAGAGGTGGACCTTGCAGAGGAAATGAGTACAATGCCTCTTGCGTGTTGGCGGTTTTGGGAGATCTCACTTTGTATTTAACAACAAGTAGCTCCCTGTCTCTCTGCTTTGTCAGGATGTCAGTGACTGACTGTCGGTCAGGGCCCGGTGACTTGCAATGCTCCTGTGTTATTTATATCCCCTTCTGGCCTGAGAAGTCTTGGGTTTAATGAATCTCCATTTATTTTGGCAGGACAGAAGTCTCTGATTGTGTGTGTTCCCCTGTCAGGTGATGTGAGGAGGAGGAGAGAGTTCATACATAACTGCCTCTCCTTTTCAGTCCTCCTCTGCGTTCATGCTTTAAAACTGGAGGATAACGAGGGTATCAAAGACCATCTAGGTTGCTTTGAAGAGGTTTAGGAAAACCGGAACACAACTCGCAATAATGTCGGCCATGTTTGGTCATTGTGCCTCAGAGCTCCACACTGAATCCATGGCAGTGTTATGGTAACAAACTATCGAGGAATCCTTCTTGTATCCACCCAGCTTGACAGCAGGTCAAAAAAACACACATCCATCCCGAAGCCACACTCGGGTCGCAGGCGTGACTAAGAGGAAATGGCTTCTTTTGATTTTTAGAGCTGCGATTAATCTAAGAGGGACACACACACACACTTACACAGACACACAGGATAAGGAAGAGGTGACGCTGGAAGTAGCAGTTCATGGGGCATTAAAAACATTGGTCGCAGACGTGTTTTTGAATATCGCTCTCAATTAGTTTTTTAATGTGGCAGGATGACTTGCTACGTGCTGGACTAGGTTAACTTGTCTGTTCTCCGTCATGGGCAAACGCGAGGTATTTCACATGTCAGTCTCATACCTCGGAATTCTCTGGATACTTGTTTTCCTTAGCTCTAATTGAGTTTGTAGAAACAGTCTTTCCCCAGATAATTTGAGAAAAAGTAATTTGGCATGAATATGTTGTCTCAGCAGATTAATCAAAACCAAAACCTGTGATTTAGGCCTGGGTGGAGAGGTTCTGTTCATAGGTTTTGCACTGCAGCTGCCTTCTGTGTCTCCCTCTGCCTGTTTTTAATAGCAGCTTAGTTTTAGGCTTTGCTTCTTCTGAATGGCTTTAACAGGGGAGTTGGTGATGCTGTTACATTAATGACAATAGAGAACAAGTGAGTTTGATTATTTCTTTCTGGCTTAAACCATGCCCAGGCCATAAACACTACTGTCCCACGTGGAGCAGGGATTATGGAAAGCCAAAGGATCTATGGAGAGGAGAAAAGGTGTGGTGGGGGAATGCACAACAAAATGAAACATTCCTAATCATATGAGATTTGTTACAGGAGTGGCCATACTTAGAAATGTCATTATTACATCATGGCACATTTTAGTTTGTTCTTTGTGCTCAGCTGATGAAAACTTTCTCTTTCTTCTTCTTCCTTCGTTCTTTCTTGCATCTCATTGCAGGTTCATGAAACCAGCACCCATGTTTCTTGATTTGAACTTCAGGCATCAAGCAAAATTCAACAATTACTTGCCTCCATTTGGATTCAAAACGCAAGGTAAGGAAGGTTCATTCAATCAGTTATATATTAATATTATTTTATTTACCACTTTTATATGTGGTATTGCAATGATGCTGTGGAAATAAAACTCAGAGACTGACTGACAAACCTAAATCGTAAAATTGAATCGCAATAGATATTCAGTCAGCACCCAAGTATTGTGATAGTATCGAATCGGGAGATGAGCATATCGACCCAGCCCTACTAGTGATTATGTCTATATACCTGCTCTTTTCATCATCGACGGTTCAGTGGTGGAAAATGGCAAAGATCTGCGACTTTGCACGTTTCATCATTTGTCATTGTTGCAAGGCTGGTGTTTTTTGGCAGACTGTATTCTGCCTCAGGTTTGTTACTCTGTGGTGTCCTGAGTTGAGACCAAGTGAGATAGATGATCCATCACAGTCTACATTTAATCACTTTTAGTGTTTGCAAAGTCATGCTATTGTAGCGTGTGTAGTCCTGTCCGCTACTCTCTGCACTCTGCGTTGTGTTGCCATAAAAAAAGGGAAATACACCGACTGTGGATCTTTGGAATTTTATTCCTTTAGAAAAAAGAAAAAAAAACGCAGGCGTCGGTCACATTCCTTGCCATCCATATCCTTCACTCAGTTCCGAGCGCAGACGCGCACTCACTGTCCCTCATATATACATATGCACACATAATAATGAGGCGCAGAACATGCCGACACCATACAAACAATACGTGCAAAATCAATGTAACAAAACCCAATTATGCAATCCACACCACAGATGTGGGACACATTCACCTATTTACATTAACCTACTTTTAAACATACAACCTTCAACAGTATTAGACACAGTTAATATTAACATTTTAAATAACATACCTTTAGAAAAGAAAAAAAAACAGGCGTCATTCACATTCCTTGCCATCCATATCCTTCACTCTGCAACATATAGTACAGCACATTATCAATCTGGCATGGCTAGCTTAATGCTTGTTAGCTTCGTGAATTACTTCAGCCAGCCCAATTAAATTCAAAACCATGGCCAACCATATCCACCATTAGTCGGGAAAATCCACACAGAACCCCCCTACTTTATAACATTTATTATGTCACAATTTCAGGTGAATAAACACAACGTGCATCAAAGGACAGACACAGCATGCAGATGCGCGACTCACCAGTTCCGAGCGCAGACGCGCACTGAACCGGAACTGGATGTTGTCGCGCTAAATGACGCCCCCCGGGAAACACGAACTTCCATCCATCCATCCATCCATTTTCCACCGCTTATCCGGGGCCGGGTCGCGGAGGCAACAGGCTAAGCAGGGTTATCCATACGTCCCTCTCCCCAGCAACGCTTTCTAGTTCATCCCGGGGGACCCCAAGGCGTTCCCAGGCCAGTTGGGATATATAATCCCCCCAGCGCGTTCTGGGTCTACCCCGGGGTCTCTTACCGGTTGGACGTGCCTGAAAAACCTCCAAAGGGAGGCGTCCAGGGGGCATCCTTACCAGGTGCCCGAACCACCTCAATTGGCTCCTTTCGATG
>JAVQJF010039526.1:0-48877 GCA_036023855.1 Gadopsis marmoratus | reverse complement strand
CCCCCCCCCCCCCCCCCCCCCCCCCCCCCCCCCCCCCCCCCCCCCCCCCCCCCCCCCCCCCCACGACGTTGACGTCCTGACACCTTCTGTCCCACAGGACACCAACTGTCAGCAACTCTGTGTGTTTGGGCGCATGTGTGCATGTGTATCCTTTTATTCTCATGTGATTAATATGATGTATAAACTGCATGAGTCTAAACATATTACAGTAATACTACCAGGCAGCAAGTAGTTACATATAAAAGTTAACAAGTTGTCTCAATTTGACACTGTGAAGGGTATTTCTTTCTGTGTGCAATCTGTGTGTGTGTATGTGTGTGTGTGTGTATTCGTTGGCTTGTGAAGCTTCAACCTTGATGGCTGCTTCTGATTGGCGGCCAAAGCTGAGCGGCTCAGTGTGTTAGTGGGTCTGGCTGAAGGAATCCCCTGTTCAAAGGGACAGGATGATGAAAGATGTTGTACTGGATGTGCTGCATGTTTCATCCTCTGATAGTCAAGTGAATATCTTTGAGTTTTGGCCAGTCGACAGGACAAAATTTGTTAACTGGAAAATTGTGATGGGTATTTTTCTTACATGTACCAATACGTCACTAGAACACCCAGCAACCAGGATGCCCATAAACAGAGCCTATAGTATTTATTCTTTGACTTTCTATTTTAACAGACACTGCATAACAGTTTTCTTAATCACTGATTATTCACATGAGGACAGAGAATCTTTTAGTATTATGGTGGATTTACTATCATAGAAGATCAAGAAAACCAGCAAGCACGTACATCTGAGAAGTCAGAACAGTGGATTTTTGGCAGTTTTGCTTAAACAATGACCTCACGATTATCAAAATACTTGCAGATTAATTTTTTTGGCGAAGAAGAATCCAACACAGGAAGTGAAGATTCTCAACATGAGAAATAAATGGGAAGAAATTAGATGTTTGAAGATGTTGGTGTTTGAGTTGCTGGATTCATTAAGCAGCCGTGGGCTCTTCATCCCTACTTACCACACGCCAGTGTTGCCATGGATATTAGGCCTTGGCAGCACAGCTGTGTGTGTGTGTATGTAGGTGTGTGTGTGTGTGTGTGTGTGTGTGTGTGTGTGTGTATGTCGGTTAGAGGTGTGCCAGGATGACATCATACAGTAGTTTGCAGAGAAGGTCTACTGCAGGCACATGGCATCTACAATATTTATAGACCCCCAGAACAGATGAGCTCACTCAGTCACTCAGTGTGACTGGCTTCACTTCACACACACACACACACACACACAGACATACACAAAGAGCAAAGAAGTGGCAGAGAAGTTACTCACGCAATCTGTGCCACACCCATTCGCATAAATATTTCCTCCTCTCTCCTCCATTTTTTCACCTCCTGGCCTTGAAGAGCAAACTGCATACAAGTTGACTATGCAGACAACACGATACAAACTACAGTCCTGACGCAGTTCAGGATTATTCTTAGTGTGAAAATGAGAAAACACACACAGTGTGACATAAAAAGCGCCTGTATTCTCAGTGAAAATGAGCTGCCACTGTATGAGTCATAAGGAGAGGGAATGGTACTTTGTGAGGGATTAAACCGGTGGAAAAATAAGGAACTGCTACAGTAACGGCACACACGCGCACAAACACACACACTAGCTGACCCCATTCCCCCAAAACATGTGCAGACACAGGATTTAAATCCTCATATCCCAAAATAAACAAAATCATTTCTTGGTGGAGCAAATAATGTACATCAGTGAAACAGCAAAGTATGATTGAGAGTGGCCGCTGTGTGTGTGCGTGTGTGTGTGTGTGTGTGAGCGAGTGACTGAGCATGTGAGTTTGAGTTACAACGCTGGAGAGCTCCAGAAAGAAAAATCACATTTCAAAAATAAATCATCCATGGCCTTGTGATGGACACACACACACAGATATATATACCATGGCTGTCATAGTATGGACCAGATTAGAGGCGAATAATTTTTAAAGAGCTGTGTGCTGCTGCTGCTGCTGCGCTCTCTCTCTCTCTCTCTCTCTCTCTCTCTCTCTCTCTCTCACTCACTCTGTGTTGATGCCCCTAAGCCAGTACTGGAGCCTTATGTGTCCTGTTTTTGTATCACCCACCTATTGCAATGTGAACATAGCTCAGGTCTTTTTTAACACCCGCTATATTGGTTTCATATGTGTAGCTGAATAAACATACATCAAACATCAGACTCTGTAGAAAGTGACTCTACATGGGGGTCTGTGCATCATATATTCGTGTGTGTGTGTGTGTACTATGAAAAGAAAAGCTGAGTATTTTAGGAACCTGCGTGAGAGAAAGTCGTTCGTGCTACATTCTCCGTGCTCCTCTCTCTGTCTCACTCACTCCCTTTCTCCCTCTGCCACCATCACATCACTGACACTCCCAAAGGCTATGATGTTGCATGAGCAGTTTTTATAAGTTTCACTGGCTGGAAGAGAATTTGAGATGAGGAGCAATTCTCCTGTAGAATCGATGAGCGGTGAAGTGTAGTAGGCAGATAGCAGGACTTGAATTTAGGTGATTTAGCATTAAGCAATTGTAACTAAGCAGCCACTGCTCACAACCACACATCACACCCAGATGAACAGGTGTGGACTGAGCAAATGAGATTATAGCAGCACAAATATCTGAATTTCAGAAATAAGGAAAGTATGTTTGTGAAATGCTTGTGTGCTTTGTGGTGTGAATATTTAATACAGCTGCTACAGTACCTTTTCAATAAACTACACCTTTTTATGGCAAAGCTTTCAACCGAGGTGATAGCTGGACACGTTAATCCTTTAACCTAGTAGAATGTGCTGTAGAAGAAACTTAGAAAACTCTATTCTTACAGTTATGCTCTCAATACTGTGAGAAATATTATAATCTGACTGTCTGGCCATGTCATGTGATGGCAAAATGTAACTATATAATCAGTCACCCTGCTCCGTACCAATAGTGGTTTCATATTCAGTCCCACGCTCCATGTTTCCATCCATGCCTTTTCCAGTCTAAGAAGGACAGAGGCTGTGGTAGGAGGACAGGACAGCACTTTCAGGCACCATGAGAGATGCTTGTCGTGCTTCTGTCATTACAGTTACAGTTACTACAGTTCTACTTACTGTAGAAACACACACACACTCACAGTGGTGTAGAGTTACATCCTGCCACTGCAGTTTGCTCTCTGTGAAGGGCACGAGCAGCGTTCCCGACCTCCACAAACACACACAAACACATAACACCTAGGCTACTCATTACTCACAGCCATTTATAGCTACATGAAGGATTGGAAGGAGGAGAGATTATTGAAAATGATGTTCGATGTACCCTTGGAGCAGTTTATTTACTCTGACTATGAAGATTAATATTAATATACCTCCTGCTTTCGTCTAGAACCACGATACACTTTCATCTGCAAAACAGAGCAGCTGGGTCGCCAGAGTGTGTGTGTGTGTGTGTGTGTGTGTGTGTGCGTGCGTGCGTGCGTGCGTGTGTGTGTGTGGTCTCTGGAGTAAACCGTGTGTGTATTTTTGAGTGAATGAGTCGGTGTGTTTGTACAGTATATATATTAATGTAATCTGCCGGACTTGACTGAAACTGTGCGTGTGTATCATAAATTTTATAAGCACTGTTTTTATGTAGACTTGATCTTTTGTATTCTAGGACAAACAGAATAGAATTAAGACGTTTTTTAAGAAGATGTGAGAATAAAATAGCTTTTCATGGATAGAAAGAGAACAATATTTTCCCCTTTCTGGTGCAGACTAGTTGGGGCTGCATGCAGAGTTCAGATGTGAATGTGTATACAAACAGTGTCTGTTGTTTGCAATGATCGTGTGCATTGTGGTGCTAATAGGCTTCCCTCTGGGCTGACCAGGAGCTCGAGGAGGACGCGGTGAAGGAGAGATGGAGGGAGGTAAAGCCTTGCGCTCCGACTGAGTGATGAGGACAGCAGGAGAGAGAGAGACAGAGCTGACACAGGTGCTTTAGACAGGGACAGAAGGGAGGAGGTGACAGAGGAGACTGAAAAAGGAAAACAAATGAGGAGAGCAGGAGGAGGAGGTGATGATGAGGAAGGAGGTGATCTAGAAGGACAGATAAATCTTCCCAGAGTGATGATTGTGTCTGATATCTGTAAAACTGGGATTGCGATAACTCTGGGAAACAGCATCGTCTGTGTATATACAAAGGCGTAATTTCCCAGTTTTGTCCTCTGCATTCTATTGGTGGAGCTTGTCAGCACGATACAGTCTGACAGGAGGCTCTGCAGACGCTACTCAGGGCTTAACTCATCCTCTGCATGTTTTTGCAATGTTGGTCTGTCAACTGTTCAGGTCACCACTTTGGTCCAGACTGAAATATCTCAATTATTGGATGAATTTCCATGAAATTATGTACAAACATTCATGGTACAAACATTCAAAGCACCACTGTGCCAAAGTACAGCTTCAATGAGCTGCTAGCATTGAAGGCTCTTAGCATTGTCAAGCAAAAGTGCATTTGCTGCTTTCCTCTTCTCAAATTAAAAGATGTGGTGCTTTTCTTTGTCTTACATGAACTAAAAAATAGTTTATGTTGTACTCATAAAAAAACGTAGTTTGTTTTTAAAGATGCAAATACAGCCTTATCTAAGTATCTGTCTCAGTTCTCTATCAATGACAGTTTTAAGAAGGGTTTGTGTATGACAATAACACAGAGACTAATTCAGCATTTCCAATTCTTTTGTTAGACTTATAGAAGAAACGACAACCATTTTGATTATAAGGTTGCTTGTTTGTGTTTGTTTTCAGCTTGCAGGCGTTTCTCTAATCTCAAACCAAACATATTCTCCTTGTATTTCTGTGTGTTTTAGTGAATTTATTTGTGGTTTTGTATTGTATGGGGGGGGCCTCTGCTCCATGTTATGTTATGATGTAAAATGGCTGCACTCCGTCGAGGGAAGGTTCAACTGAGATTAGCAACGCTTGAGAAAAATAGGGAAGAGAGGAAGAGCAAAGGAGGAAAAAAGGGAAGACAGAGCAGGTATGGAGGAGCTGGAGTGGATAGAATGTGGAAGAAGTAATCAAGCAGCAAGAGGAGAGAGACTGAGGTAGCAAGAAGTAGAGAGAAAACTTTGAGAGGCTGTCAGATAAAAAAAAAAAATAGTCAGAGGTCTCCCACTTCTGTAAATTCTGCTGCAGTAAATGCTGTTTCAAATATGTCAAGTTTTTGGAGCTTTTGTCAGTACTGCTGATGAGCTTCGTGGTTCGTCGTTCAGTGCTTCTTTGAATGTTTTTGTTTGTTTGTTTGTGTCCCTACCGATGAACTTCAGGGGTAAGAAGTTATCACAATGCATGAATTCTTACTGGCATCTATTGCCACTCTTGTACTCTTCGTCTCAATCATGGTCCTAAATGTCTGTATGTGGAATCAAACAAACTCATTTCAGAGCTTCCACTGTGTGGAAACCACCAACTACTCTAAAGCTTGTGCACTGGCCTCCTCACATGCATATTTCTCCTGGTTCTGTGCCATCATGACTTGGTTTGCTGCTATTTTGTGTGAGTACCTTGTGCTGCCAGTAGGGGTCTCTGTCTCATCACTAACCCAAAAGGCAGCAGTGACCAGTGTGTTTGGGCACTCAGTGGATGTAAGGCTGAGGCTCCAGCCTGCAGAGAGCTGCTGTCAGTTAATGGTGGAGGTCACCACAATCCCTAAAAGATGTTTTGATGTGTCGGGACTGGTCTGTCTCGCTGCTCTCTCTCTCTCTTTCTCTCTCTCTCTCCTGTGAACTGTGTTTCCTTGACAACCAGGTGCAAGCAAGTAGACCTTTAGGCAGGACCCATTTTCGCTCTGTCTTTTCCTACATTGATCCAATGCCACTCCCAATGGTTATTATGTTGAATGAGCATTTTAATACTGACAGTTGTTACAGACTGAACATAGAGCATCGAATCAGTGAGTGGGAGAGCCCAGTGACTGATGAAGCACAGGAGATTTGTGAAATTAATGAATGAATAAAGAGGGGAGAGATGCGGAATGAAACAATTAGAAATCAGTTGTAACTAATTATATTCATAACTTAATCACAGGGACACTCTACTGGAACACACATCTTTAGCTGAGATGTGTCTTTGTAGAATTTGAATCATAGTCAACTTTATTTACCAAGTATGTTACGTAATATCTAATACACACAAGGAATTTGATTCTAGTTATACGTAGGCTCAGTATACTTAAACACAGTGCAGAGAACAAGTTTACAGGATGGTACAGATGCAGGCATACAGCTAAAGAAAGATATCAAACAGATTTAGGCAAACATTAACATGTAACTATCTTATAAAGGCAAGAGCTGGACAATAAACTATCTACATATAGTGCATGGTGTTGGTGTATATGAGTATTAGTAGTACTGAAATTATAGGAAATGGACTAATAAACAATGTTAGCACTGAATTATACATTGAATGTATTTTAAAAGCCCATGTAGGGACATGCTTTGCAAGTTAGCTTAGGCTATAAATGCTGTGGTGTGTGGCATTGGTTTATGCTACGTACTTGTCCCTATATAAATAGACATTAAATAAATAAATCATGAATTAAGTATTAAAGGGCACTCGTGTGATGAAGCACTGCAATCTAAAGTTTGGGGGACGTACAAGAGACAGGTTATTTTAAAAGTGGTCAAAATCCAAGCAGCAGTGGTAGAGACATCCTGACTTTAAAGTCCCTAATACAGGTTCAAAAAGCCTGGATTCCACAATTCCCATGATGCAACTCAAAAGACTCTTTTGAAGGACCCTGCCTGTCTGGCAAATGCCTATATTTGCCCGCATCCACACACAAAAAAATCTGTTAAAAAATGGTACTTTTTAAACTGCCAATCCCAGATTATCATCAGGCTTATTCTCTCAGACTTGACAAAACTCCTCTGCAACCACTGAAGTCATAACTGGTTTTGGAACGTGTACCAGTATATGCAAAATGACTTTAATGTGTAAAATCAGTGGAGTGCCCCCTCATAATTATGCTGTCAATGTCTGGCATCACTGGCATCATGATCATCAAAGTCAAATGACACCCATTGTAGTGCAGACAACACTACCAATATGATGATAAAATATACTGAACATTCTTTACTGTATAAAAGGTGTTTCAGACTCCAGTCAAGTGCCTGGGCTGTGAAATCCAACTGAGGGAGGAGGGTCGAAACAGGCTGCCATTTATAAATAGAAAGAATCAGCACACACAATGTCATGCTGGAGGAAAATGGGTCTCTTGAATTTGTGTGCAGTGACTGGAGTTTTTATTAGGAGGAAATAGAGCATTTCATTTCATGCTAATTCTTGGCATTAGTTCCAAATGTGACTTAAAAACTCCCTCAGAGTGCCTGAACTTGACCTTCCATGTGCTTGAGCATGTATGTGTTTGACTTAGCGATATAGAACAGGTGGCCTGTGCCCCCAGCAGTCTTTGTCTAAAAGTTGCCTCTTCATCCCTCCATCAGCTGATCACTACGAGAACTATGAGTCTCCTCCTCCTCTCGCCATCCTCATCATTTCTGTCTCATTCTGTCTTTCTCTCTCACCAAAGTCATCCATGTTTACCTCAACCCCTGCTCTCCCCCTTTTTTTCTGCCTATTCCTGTTTTTCCATCTCCCTTCCCTTTCGCTCTCTCTCTCTCTCTCTCTCTCTCGCTCTCCTCACCCCTCTTCCCCGCTGCCTCTTGTCCCGGCTATAGTTAGAGCAGGCTGACTAGCGGAGTGCTGTTGTCCCGTGCGGAGGGAGCAGCACAGGAATCTCATCCAGCCCTGCTACTCAGTGTCGACCACGACTCTTTCCCATCTTCATCGCCCTCTCTTCCTATCACTCGTCACCCTCTCTGCCTGTTTCTGTCTTTCTTTTTATGGGGGGTCTGTTTGAGGGATCTGATATGTTTAGCCTTCACCATGAACCCAACAGTGAAGATCCACCTTCAGAATGGGACCCACTTTAACACCTACATGTACCAGGTAGGGACTCAGCACCCGTACAGTGTGTGGATGTGAAATAGCTCTCTCTGCAGTCTCCACATGTCCTTGCCTGAGTATTGATTTTGGTGCTGATGACTCTTTTCTAGGACTGAGCTATGGCCTCCTCTCCACCTCTTCCTCCCCTGCTCCTCCTTCCTCCCTCCTTTTCACCGCCATGCCTCAATCAAACTGCGAAGAATGATTAATGCTTCAGAGTGATGCAAATCGCATATCGGTTTCTGAAATGTGGGCACACCACCTCCACTAAGGCTTTTCACTGGTTGACATGCCTAGTTGCATGTTTTCGACCTCCAATTGTCCAAGAAAATAAAGGAGATAAATATCTGTCATGCACTGATGGGGAATTCTCTCTTCTTCTGTGACAGGCGTGCATGCTCGGTTTACCGCATGTTTATTACAGCATGCGTGTGAGACACTCTACTACACAACAAAAATCTCCTTTTGTTTCTCCTTTCATCCGAGCAGAGGAAGTATTCCCCTCGCTTCCTCTCTTTCTTTGTCCCTCTTTCTGTTCTGCAGGTTTTGTTTTGCTTTAATGAAAAAGGCTGGAATACATGAATGGATGCTATTCTGGGCTCAGGCCTTCAATGGCTACAGAGTAGGAGAGAAAGTTGGAGAACTTGCAAGGAGGTGACACCTTTGTTTGCTGAACCATAAGAAAATGATATTTTGATAATCAGAGAGAGGGAGGCAAGTGTGTGTGTCAGCTATGCACTCCTCTATCGCTGTAAAAAATGCTTTTGCTGCGTCTATCAACTTTATGCCAATAATCAGGGTATTAAATGACTTTTGATATGCATGTTTTCACAGTGGTGGGTTATTTAAATCCAGGTTTAATTTTAATACCTTCAAAAGTTGTCTCGTCTAGATACACTTGTGCTTGGGATTTCACATAAAAATCGCCTTTTTTCCAAGGTGTTCAAAGTGGTATTTACTGAGTTGTATTCACACCGAGTGTATTAGCTGTTGTGTTATGAGCATTTCAGAAGTGAGCCCAGAGCTGGCATGCTTCAGTCAGTCTTGGCATTATCCCTAATGTGGTTCACTTAGGCTGATTGGCTCATGACTCTCAATGATTATGCAGAAGCCTAATTTTACCACATCTGTCTTAAGAATAACCACAAGAAAAGAGAAAATGTTTGTTTTAAAATTTACTTTCCATGTTCTGCATTCTGAAGGGAAGCATTTAGAAAAGTTTTCAGTGAGAGTTGTTCCTCTCGAGCTCCCGTCAGGGTGGAGATCTGTCAGGTGCTGCAGTCAGCTGTCACGGCAACACGAAGAGGCAATATCTCTCCGCCGCTTTGTGCACGCTCACAGTGCACCCACACAGCGTCTGCGTCTCCGTACGTCTGATGAAACGTTCATGCAAAGTTTGTATGCTGCTCAAATGCTACACTATCCTAATGAGCCGTTGCCATGACGATTACTCACTGCCTACAAACACCCAGGCAAGGTGTTGTGGTGTTTGTGTGTGTGTGGAAGAGGAAGGTCGAGTCCACCTCTCTGCTGTCTGCCTCCTCACTCTCTCTGCAGAGGTTAAGAGTTACAGAGCTGTGATATCCGAGTCTCCCTGGGGACTCACTCATTCTCCAGTCCCAGACTCTGCATTCATCTTCAGCCTGGCACGCTTAAGTGAATTACCACGATTTACATCGGAGTTAATTTAGTGTCTTTTGGTGCGCGCAAGTGAAAGGAGCTCAGTCATTGTATACGATCTCTGATGAGGTATCTCCTTCTTCTCTGCCTCTCCTCCTAATTTCTGTGGGTTTACCGGTGATGCTTGATCTCTTCAGTGATTCCTATCTTGCAATTGCATTGCAGGACATGCACCTCATTCCTAAAGAATCGCTCACATAAATACTTCCTACCTTGAATGAAGGTCTGTGAACTGTGTTTTTCTGTGTCATTACCGCTGAATAACAGGAGGAAAAACAGGAAACGTAAAACTGATTTAAGTGACTGCACTGAGGCAGTGTTGACTAACAGGAAATATATGTATCCTAATGCATGAACATGCTTTAAATGCACCAAAATGTGGTTTTGTTCAGGATGTGTTCCTGTTTTCCGTTATTCATAATACAATCTGACTGCTGTGTATTTTGACTGGTGCACTTGGGCTGCAAGCATCCTTAGATTAGCATAAATTATATCACACACCACAACCCTACCCTGTGAATCATATGATGTGTGAATGGGTTAATAGTCATGTTTACAGTTTCCATCTCTTTCCTTTCTTTGCTTAGTCACATTTTCTTCTCTCCTCTTTTCCTCTCCTCCCACCAACTGATGCTCGCAGAGACGACGCCCCGCCTCACTGTTCTCAGGCTTTGGCAGACATCGATTTATTTTTGTTTTGGCTTCAGTCTTCTGTCTTGTTAGTCTACCCACACATAGCAGACGTTGCCATAAAGTTAGAGGCTGCTTGTTGCTCAGTGAATTAATTCTTTTAAAGTTATGATCTACTGTATCTGTATTCAGATACATTCCTGGAGCCGTATGTCAGTGGAGTTTGGTGACATACAATTCTGTAACCCCCTTTTCCTCACCCTGCCTTGTCTAAACCTCCTTTTGTTAGCACTTTCCTATTTTTCCCCAAATGACCTTCAGCAACCTGCAGAGAACAGATGTACTGTGCTTGTAGCCAAAGAGAGCAGTTGTGAAAGCAATAGTGTGGAAAGGGGGGGAGACTTTTCTAAAGGACAAAAAAGTAAAAATTGCATTCAAAACACAAGAGATTGTGTTGTTGCAGTACTACAACAGCTGGTAAACAACATTTACTCCGTTCACAGGGAAAAACAGAAACATAGGGTGCAAAATGTCCAAATGAGCTAATGTGGGTCATTAGTTTGTTATACGCTAAAGCATCTCATAGATTCATCTTTATTCATTCACTAAATCTCTCACTCATTTGGCTATCCTCAGTGACCATTAGAAAGAAACACCGACAGGCAGCACACTGAAACTGTGTTGGTTGTTGGCACTCACTCTTTTGAGTGATGTTGTGTGTCCTGGTTTATTCATCTGTTTGCCTTTAGAGCCTCTGGGCTGCAACCTTGGGCTGGACACGGCAAGTCATGTGGTCAGGAGGTAAAGTCGGTTGTTACTGTAATTGAGTAGCTAGTACGTTTTTGAGTACATTATAAAATCTAAAGTTATTGGGCAGTAACATGTTATGTCATGGCCCAATCAGGAGGATCTTCCATTCTTTCTCTTTTCTATTGTAAGGCCATATCTGAGAGGGCTGTCTCATAAAATAGATGATGGTCACAGCATTTTAGCCACACTTTGAATCAGAGAGGGATTCTTTGATGTACTCATAGATAAATGGTTATAGACAGGATGCCACAATTCACATTGATCGTGTAACTCAGTATAGTCATTAAATGAGCTACTTTATTACTTGTGCAGTTTCAAGAGCTGCAGCTGTACTTTTATGAGAGTAGCTTGTAAGAAGAAATCAGAACAGAGATAAGACAGACAACAAATCACTGCCAGTCACACACAAGCACATACAAACAGCAACAGAAACAATCACAGACAAAGGTCCAAAAGGTTTAAACTCATCCAGAGGGATTAGACTTTCAAGCTTTAAAGTAAATAAGGTGCAAAGTACTGAAGGCATGTTTTTCCAAGTTCAGTATTTACTCGTGGGTTTCCAGAGTTAGCCAGTCCCGGGATCTGGTCTGATGACCGGCAGTTTTGAGAAGAGATGTGAGAAGAGATGTGACATACTGAGGCAGCATGTACACGTACATTGTGGGATTTTATAGCATATACTATACCATTCATATTCTTTATCACGTAGGTAAAAGCTCAGGTGTGTGGTGGAGGTGAACTCTCCACAGTGCTGACCTCTGATCACATTACAAACACACACACACACACACATACACACACACATACGTACAGAAGGATATGCACTCACAATAAACCTTATATTTTTTGGATTGTGTGTGTCTGTGTGTCTGTGTGCGTGAGACTTTTTTTTTTCTGACTGTTCTCCAATTGATCTCTCTCTCTCTCTCTCTCTCTGAAAACACATACACACACACACAGCATTTTTTTTCATCCTTTAATCCCAAACGGCTTAAGGAAGCGAAGGGGAGAAATCCCTTTACAATGTCTGGGCTCAGCAGTGTTTGGTAACCACTTGCTATCTCACACTGTGGTTGGAGGCATATGAACAGCGTTCCTCCAGATGCGCAGAACCTTCTCTCCACTCTGTATGATATACTCTCTGACAGATGTCCAGGTTGTTTTGTCAAAGATCTGCATCTGTATCCCACTGTAAACATCCTGGGATTCTTTCAAAGCTCACATGGTTCTTTTCTTGGGGGGGGGGAGGGGGGTTAGAATTGCATAGTGCACACGGTGATAGCGTGTGTCTGTGGAAAAGAGAATAAAATCAGAAGCAGTAGAAGCTGCCAGGAAGGCACCTTCATGAGAAATTAAATAGAACAAGTTTTTTGGTCTAGACAGTGATGTGTTATATTTCATATTTTACACTTCTCTATTCTGTTATATAATTCTCCTAACAAAGGTTATATATTCATACCTTTATGTATTCTTAGGTATTTGTCAGTGCTTTGTTTCTCACATCTGTTTTTGTTTTTTAAAAGTAGCAGGTTGAGGGGAGACACAAAGCGCTCCTGAAAGGCGCAGAGATGAAGGGATGAAGTAGAGAGCGCGAGAGGTGGCCTGCTGAGCCTTTTTGCCGTGATTGAAAGAGACAGTGAGCTCCAACATCTGTTGGTGGATTTGGGCTGAGCTCCTGTCTATTGGTGCGCCCCTGTGGAATAAGGGAAAGTAAAATGAACAAGCTGACCCATTTTTCCCACTTTCTTCCCCGTGCTCCTTCCCTCTTTCTTCCCTATCCAGTGCCTGCCACCCCACTGACTCGTTTTTTGCTTGCAACTTGATGGGCAAGGGCAACAAGGGCCCTGTGCATTCTGTTATTTAGATCGTTATTATCAACTCAGTTCAGCTTGCGTATTGTACCTGCGTTTTGCCTCTCCCACTTGATGTAATGTTGTTTTTACATCGCATCTATAGTAAAGTAAAACACTGCAGGCCAGTTTACAGGGCAGACATTAAAAACACAGGGCAAATTTAGAGAGATACATTTGTGTGATGACATTCTTATTACAGACAGACCTGACTTCAGGCTGGTTGATAACTAACATGCAGAGCCAGTAATGAAAAGTGGTAGTGAAACTAAAATGGTGAAACTAGTTATGGATGGATTACTGAATGGGCCAATCATCCAATGAGAAGAAGGCATATTCACAACACACAGTCAGGATCAGCACACCAAGCTTTCACCAGTGTAGAACTAAAGGCCAGAATACTCAAAAGGCATATACAGTATCTTGGGAAATGTATCAGATTCTTATGGTTGGAGATGCTCTTCATACTCACGTTGTCCATTCACACCTGTCTTCTTGATTGGCCCAGACAGGTGTCAGGTTTATTGACAGGTGTAGTGGCATTATCAAATACGCCTGGCACATAGCGCTCCGCCATCTTTGCTTTCCAACTTTAAAGAAGAATCTCTTAGTCATGTCCAATGTTTGGGTCATCTGTGAGAAACGTGAGACCAAGAGTGTAGTGTCTTGGCTGCAGGGAGTACCAGGACTTTAAAAAAGGGTGTGGGTGTGTGTGTGTGTGTGTGTGTGTGTGTGTGTGTGTGTGTGTGTGCGTGTGCGTGTGTGTGCGTGTGTGTGAGAGACAAGCAGAGAGAGCATAAGCCTCTGGGTATTGGTTTGGACTAAAGCCAAGCTTACAGGAAATGCCAACAAAGCACCAAGAGACGTTAAAACAACATGCACACGCACACACACACACACACACACACACACACAAACAGACTCACACATATACACATGTGGATACACAGATGTACACAATTTATTAAACAAACAGACACCCAGTCTCTGCTGCAGTGTAATATTAAAAATTCAAAATCAACTTCTAGCAGAAACTGTGTGAGTCACTGGCTCGTTCTCTGCTGTACACAGTAATGGCAGCTCTGTTAGCTTTCCATCTTGTGTCAATCTAATCGATGGCAGAATAACATAAAATCATATGGGAAAGTGGATTAAGTATAGGGCTGGGAGCCCCGGAAATGCCCTCTGACATAACAATTGAGTGCCTTGGTAGCAGCATGGCAGATCTTGTTGGACAAGGACAAAAGCAGGGACTGACGTTTCACCCCGAGACTTCTGTGAGGATCAGTTTACGCTGCTATGATTTATGTGATCTGGACAGGATGTGGAGACCTTACAATCCCAGATCAGAGCAGGTGAAGCTTATCATTTTCAGGAAAAGATATCTGACATTGTTAGGATTTGTAAAACTCTTTATAAATGTTTAAAATGTTGTCTTGCAGTAATGGATGGGGTGTAGCCTACTACATCAGGTTGATAGATCTCAGATATTCACTCAGGTACAGTATGTTGTCAAAGAAAACTTGTTTTTTACAATAACTATGCCATAATGTCTACACAGACCTTTAACCGCTGTGATTTTAAAGGACAAGGTCACCCCAAAATAAAAAATTGCCGGGTGTAATGCCATTAAAATTTATATACTGTGAAATCCAAACACACAGCAGAATAGAGCTGCAGTTCCGTCTCAGTTTTCTCCCAAGCTATTAAAGTTAATGGAGTCATCTCTTTACAGCTCCAAAAGAGCATAACATGTCCATCACATTTGCAAAACGTGGTTGTTTGTGGAGCTGTGTAATAGTGTTGATGCTATCTTGAATAGTGTGGGAGACGGCTGTGATGGCACTTCATGCACACGACGCAACAAAGGACATTTTTTGAACCTAAAAGTAATTTTCATATTTGTA
The DNA here is from genome assembly GCA_036023855.1 of Gadopsis marmoratus. Lineage (NCBI taxonomy): Eukaryota > Metazoa > Chordata > Actinopteri > Centrarchiformes > Percichthyidae > Gadopsis > Gadopsis marmoratus. The sequence goes on along the minus strand of JAVQJF010039526.1, from coordinate 34,018 downwards.
CCATAACAGGCACATAATGGGTCTAGATATATTTTGGTTTTGTTAAGCTTAAAGGACAAGTACAACATTTTGGAAACTATGCATATTCACTTTCTTGCCAAGATTTAGATGAGCAGATGGATATCTCTCTCATATATGGGCACTAAATATGAAGGTACAGCCAGCAGCCAGTTAGCTTAGTGTAGAAAAAGTGGGAAACCGTTATTCTGGCTCTGTCCAAAGGTAACAAAATCTACCTAGCAGCGCCTCTAAAACTCACTAATTAAACAAACGAGATATAATGTGTTAATTAGTGAGCTGATAGGATAGTGCTGATAGGAGGATGTTGTTACCTTTGGAGAGAGCCAGACTAGCTTGTTTCCAGTTTTTATGCTAATCTTGGCTAACTGGCTGTATTTTTAGTGTACAGATATGAGAGTGGTATCAAACTTCCCATCTCATTTTTGACAAGAAATCGAATAAGCGTCTTTCCGATTCTTTTAAGTGGTGTTTCAACTGATACGGGACTTGTGGTTGTGTTGGAATGGTTGTGGTGAACTAAACCTTTAAATGTTAGAAAGTGTGTCCTTACTCTATAATGCCTCAAAGCCTATTTTATTTGAACTTAGTACAACTACGTGATGTCATCTTGTTACGTCCAAATTACACAGTAACAAAGAGGTCAATTGTACTTCAGAATCCCAACCAACCAGAACCCATTGTGGGACAACTTGAAAGTCACTCATCGGTTGAGTTTTTCAAATGTGGCTATAAAGGATGTCTGGAGTGCTGCGAGTGCTTAAGAGCTTCAGTGAAATGCAAAGCCATTCGTCAACATTGAGGAGCGTGAAGAATGAACATCAATAAATCCACTGGCTCTCAAGTGAAATACACTTTTCTCACACAGCGAAGATTTCATTTTGAATAATCAATAACCTATTCACAGATTAATAATGAAAGTTCTTCTGTCATCACTGTAAGCTGAATATTATGGATGTGGTTGATTGTCAGAAAGAGTAAGATGACACTGGTTTCACTTAATTGTATTTGCTTTTTGGACAATATAATGAAATTTGTCATAGCATTGTGATCTGAACACCTCATAATATTTTCTGTCACCATCAAAAGATATTTAGACATTCTTTTCAGCCCATTTTCAGTTCTGCAGTGTGAAGGAAATCCAATTTGGTGGTAATGAGGAAAAGCCACAGACATTTTTCAGCCAATATCACTCTAATGTATTTGGCATATTGCTGTCCCATTTCAGCTCGACCATTGTTATATAATCACAGTTAATACATTGTGAATGTGTCTGAGCACCAGTAAAAGTCAAAATCTTAACCTTTTGTATTGTGCTTGGCAAAAGGAGTGTTGTTTTGACTGCTTAGTCCCCTTATTTTTGACTTCCTGCTGTAATTTCATGTCTCCCGAATGCCCAGAGGAGCGCACTGAGGTGGGCAGAGTGGCACGGCTGAGGTTGTTTTTATGCAGATCAGATAGCAAAGTGCCATTTCGGTCCATTTCCACCCGATCAGACCACCTCTTATCGCAGGTGCACAGAAAACATTTCCCAGACAGCATTCCCTTAGACAAGATGTTTTCTCTTAGGAGTGGCCAGCCTGAACTGCACATTATTCAAGTCTGCCCTAACTTCACCTGCTGATAAAGTATTCCTCCTACAGATACTAGCAATGTACTCATTCTGTGCTGCTCTGCGCCAGAAATGTGCTTGTACCACCAAAAACTGGTCAGCCATGCCCACATGCATTTGCACCCTGAGATTGTAGTTGCATATGTGCTCAGTTTCACAAAGTAGAGCCCCTTATGTGGATCAGTATTAACCTCTGTATGTGTGTTGGTGTGTTGTAGGAGTTTGCCACCCTGACGAAGGAGCTGAACATATGCCGGGAGCAGCTGCTGGAGAAAGAGGAGGAAATATCTGAGCTGAAAGCTGAAAGGAACAATACCAGGGTATGCACGTGTGTGGGTGTGTGTGTGTGTGTGTGTGTGTGTGTGTGTGTGTGTGTGTTTAAGTGCGTGCATGTGCATATGTAAGCGGAAGTGTGTGATGATGCTGAACAAACAAACAATGTTTCTAAGCTTGAAATTAGAATTCTCTTTGGTCGTGAATGCATTGGTGTGTGTGTGTGTGTGTGTGTGTACTGTAGCTGCTGTTGGAGCACCTGGAGTGTCTGGTGTCTCGTCACGAACGCAGTCTGAGGATGACAGTGGTGAAGAGACAGGCACCCCCACCATCTGGAGTCTCCAGCGAGGTGGAGGTCCTCAAAGCCCTGAAGTCGCTGTTTGAACACCACAAGGCTCTGGATGAAAAGGTGGATCTCACACACACACACACACATATAAGGGCTGTGGCCGGTTGTAACAAATAAATAAACAGTTCAGGACATGGTATCCATCAGTCCTGTCATACACGCCACTTTGTTGCGGTCCTATCCCCATAATTCATTCTGATTAATTTAGTTTTACTGGTTGCTTTCTCATTGTTAAGCTGTTGTTGACCCTCAGCACTTCCTTGAGTTTCAGAGTAAAAGAAATTGTGGGAAGAAATTGTTGCTGAAATGTGAAAATATTAAAAGAAATCTTGCATTTGAACAGCAAAGAGTAGCAACAGCTAATTAATAGAGGTGGAAAAACTGAGAAATCGCTAATAAAATTATAATATATTTATATAAGAGAAGGAATTAAAAATAAAACCGCTTTTTTGTTCAGTTGAGGTAAAGAAAGGGCCCCGGCCACTATTTAGAGAATTTCTCCTACAAAATATTATGTGCTATATTAGCAAAGTTGATCAAAACATGAATTGTAAAACCAAACAAATAAAAATTCTCTCTGTTTCAAATGCTCGTATCCAGGATTGTGTTTCTACATGAGCGTGACCTCCTGCCTCTGGACTTTGTCTTGATGTGTGTGTTTTTGGTGTGTTTATCAGGTACGTGAGAGGCTTCGGGTGGCTCTGGAGAGGGTGGCCACCCTGGAGGGACAGCTAGCAAGTACCACACAAGAGGTGAGGTGTGTGTGTGTGTTCCTATGTGTGGTTATTGGTAAGTGAAACATCTGTTCAGTCCATAGCAGATATCTGTTGAAATCCATGTATGCTTCAAGTGCCACGCTGGGTGGGAGGATCTGCCCCCTCAGCCCTCTGGTCACACACACACACACACAAAGCTTGTTAAGTTGCACTGATCATACAGTTTTATATTCACTGAGGCAACCCCTCCCTCCTCTCGTCTCCATATAATTTATATTTGTAGTTATGTAAAATATGGTAGAGCATGTTGTCTGAAGCACGCTGGCAGCCTGAGAGCCGAAGCTTCCCTTTGAATGGCAGAGTTTTGTTCTTGGATTCTGAGGCCAAAGAAAAGATAGTAAATGTGTGAGTTTGCTCATTGTTCGTTTTTCCCTCCCTCTCTCTCTCTCTCTGTTTTTAATCTACATTACAGTTGAACATTGTGAGACAAAGGAAGGACAGTGACTCAGTGGAGCGAACAGATGGATCCAAACCTACATGGAAGGTCTTCCTGGCTGTGTGATTGTTTTTCTGCTCTGTGCTTTATCTTATGTCTGCCTATGGTGTTTGTCTGTCTGGCTGTCGGTCGCTGTCCTTGAATCTTATTTCTGTTTTTCTTTCCACACATTATAACATCTACTCAGACACACACACGCAAAATTTTGTGTAAATCCTCCTCCTTACCTTTCTGATAATTCTGATAACCTTCGAGCCCCGTCCTCCATGGTTTGAGGCCAGTTCTGAAACGAGCACACATTATGTAACTGTGTCTGGGTCCGTCCACAGGGAGTAACAAACCTCCCCGCGATTAAACAGCAGAGCCTGTTTGTATCTTGATGGTACTCGCCTTCCTCTGTACCGAGGAGGAGCAGTACGACATCCACTTACTTTGGCTCCTATTTCTTTGGCTCAAGGACAGAGGACGAAAAAAAAAAGACATGTCAATATACTGTAGTTTTATTAAACGAATAATTAAACTTGAAAAATCAATAACTTGGCTGAGATGAGGGATGAGAGCAAGGAGAAGACTGTATCAAGAGTGAATTGGCTAGAGTACGAGCACTGGGAGAAAGAGTGTCTCAGAGTGTGAACTGTGCAAACACACGCTGTCGGAACATTTATCCATGACACCCGCTGACGGTCACTGCCCCCGGAACCAGCACCCTGTAGCGGATATTTTTATGCGAAACTCCATGAAATTACCATGACCACATGTACTTTTTCAGCACCCTAATGAGTTTATATGGCTAAACTGGAATTATGCACAATTGCACAAATCACCAGGTGTGCTTTATTACACAGCTTCAGACCATTTAGCCCTATTTCCCCTCGTGTTTCATGGTATGTTGACGTTTCCATAAGGTATTCATGAGCCAGCAAAATTGGAACATGAGGGAGTGGAGGGGGTCCTACTAACTTTGGCTGCCCACTGTGTTGCCTGTCTGAATATGTGTCCCCGATGGTTTGTTTAATTAAGGCCTGGAATTAACTGCATTTTGAGCTGCGAAGAGAAGAGAAACAACATCAAAACAACAACATGGCAGCCTAACCTAACACGACCCACCCTCGTATGCATAAAACTCAACACTTTTTTATCTAGGTCATCCAACTTTATAAGTTCTACAGCAATTCTCAATACCCTCCACCCATAGCATGCATATTCTCAGTGCTAAAATACATGTGAGAATGAATATCCATTAATGTTGTGTGTCCGCTGTACAGCGACTGCCCAACGGCTCCATAGACGCCCACGATGATGGCAGCCGGGCATCTGAGATTCAGGAGCTGCTGGATCGGACTAACAAGGAACTGGCCCAGAGCCGTGAGCACTCCACCACTCTCAACGCCCGACTGGCCGAGCTCGAGGCCGAGCTCGCAAATGCACGCCGAGAACTGAGCCGCAGTGAGGAGCTGTCAATCAAGCAACAGAGAGAACAGAGAGAGGTGAGAGTAAAGGAAATGTAAAAACATTTTGCTCTCTCTTTGTTAACCTTAACTCACATACATTTGTGTCATTGTTTGTCACTGCAAAATGGTAAAGTACATTTCCTGTATACCAACTACAAAAATACAAGATAAATACAGTGGTTATGGCTTTGGCCTCACCGTGCACATTTTTGAAGGCTTTTGTCCCTGTTGATGTTGTTGTTGTTGTTGTGTCTCTGCACCTGCAGAGAGAGGATATGGAGGAGAGGATAACAACGTTAGAGAAACGTTACCTGGCTGCTCAGCGGGAGACCACCCATATCCATGACCTCAACGACAAACTGGAGAATGAACTGGCCACCAAGGACTCACTGCACCGACAGGTAACATCAACAACACTAACCTTTTTACTGCTTGAGTATATAATTAGCATTCGAAATAGTAAATAGTCATTCAAAGACAACTGCTGGAAAAAGTCAGCTTAAAATGGATGATACCTGTTGCTAAGCAAAATACATGATTGGGATTTAAGCACAGTGTCTGAGAAACAACAAAACCAACAACACAGTAAACTGTCACAAATCAATATTTCTTTGCTCAGGCATCCTTGGATGTGTTACCATCCTTAAGTGATGTTAAGTGACACCAAAAATGACACATTTGTCTTGATGCGAGGCGACGTATGTCTAACGTGCCCTCTCTTTCCCTCTCGCTACATTCTAATATTTCATGGCTCTACAATGTCACATGTCAGAATCAGCTGAGGTTTTCAAATGTGTGACAGTGTATTGAAGAATATTATACAATATAAATGTGTGTAAGGTATTGAAGAATATTATAGTGAGTGAGTCAGCAATGGAAACATCCCACTCAAAGGTTCATGTGTAGTTCAGGGTGAATCTGAGTTCAGTTCCACTTGGGGAATACCAGCAACATCCTCCATTCGCGTCTGCGTGTCATGTCCTGGCTACTCTCTGGCTGCACTACACTGATTACGCCTCTCTTGTGATCACACTAATGTCCCTCTTATTTCTTTGCGCATGCGCATGTGTGTGTGTGTGTGTCAGAGCGAGGAGAAGGTGCGCCAGCTGCAGGAGATGCTGGAGATGGCAGAGCAGAGGCTGGCTCAGACCATGAGGAAGGCTGAAACTCTGCCAGAGGTGGAAGCTGAACTGGCGCAGAGAGTGGCAGCACTTTCCAAGGTAAAACACACACACACACACACACACAACTGTAGACAACAAAGCAAAGGACACTGATGCAATGAAATGAGACTTAGTGATTTACAGATATACATATGAACACAGTTACAGAGCTTATAGATAAAGGCAGCTGTACTTATATGTAAGTGTCTCCCCCTGCAGGCTGAGGAGCGCCATGGCAATGTGGAAGAGCGGCTCAGACAGCTGGAGTCACAACTGGAGGAGAAGAACCAAGAGCTAGGAAGGGTGTGTGTGCATGTGTGTGTGTGTGTGTGTGTGTGTGTACCAGCCCTGCAGGGTTTCTCTGACCTCTCAGTATTATGTGTGTGTGTGTGTGTGTGTGTGTGTGTGTGTGTGTGTGTGTGTGTGTGTGTATGTGTGTGTGTGTGTGTGTGTGTGGGAGCTGATGCTTCACATTAGTTGAACGCCTTGACTCTTGGCTCTGTGCTCCCTCATGCATACACGTACATACAGAAACACACAGGACAGACACACATATGAAGAGCTCTCCATTTTCCCAGTGCATTGTTGCATGAACCCCCACCCCCACCCCCCCATAAGACTGATTGGCTGCTATCTTTAGACTCTGAATAATTCACGCAAGGCTAATTTCCCATTTCTCTCTCTCTCTCTGTGCGAACTCATGACTATATTTAGTGAAAGTAGCTCTCTGAGGATGCAGATTTGTGTTTGTGTGTGTCTTTGTTCATTTACTTTAATGAAATTACTGTAGAATACATATTAAGCACAGCACTTCCCATTGAATGGAAGGCATTTAACCCTTTTTCATCGTCATGTAAATGACTGTAATTAAATCATTCTGGCTGGCTGCGAGATCCATTTTTGGCCAAGAAGACCTATATCTGGCAGCTGGTGATCTTGGGATAAATACATACTTCATCCTTTAATCCATGCAGAGATGCCTGATTATCTGCACAAATACACCCAAATGGAGACTGTGTCAAAGAGGAATATTTGATGATGTCACCCCCCTTGGTTCTTTCTCCGCTCATCAGGCTCGTCAGAGGGAGAAAATGAACGAGGAGCACAACAAGCGTTTGTCTGACACCGTGGATCGTCTGCTCACTGAGTCCAATGAAAGACTGCAGCTCCATTTGAAAGAGCGCATGGCTGCCCTGGAGGACAAGGCAAGGCCTGTACACACACATTCATCTGAGCAGCAGCTCATATTGCTGCTGTTATCGCCTCACAGAACAAATTAATATACAGTAAAGCACATGTTTTACTTGGACCACAGATTTGTTTTGACACGGTCTTGTGATTTTTTAATTTTTTGTCTAGAACTCCCTTATTCAGGACCTCGAGAACTGCCAGAAACAGCTTGAAGAATTCCACCACACCAGGGTCAGTAAGATTTTAATGAATCACATAACCACTGAAAACTACGACTGTGTCCAACTTCCAACTTATATGCCCCATATCAGTAGGGGAATATTTGTACTGAGTGCAATTTACCTACAGTTTTGTGATACTTTATACTTTTCAGAGAGAAATATTCTATTGTTCACTCCATTTGATTTATTTGACAGCTGTAGTTAGTTGCTAATTTGCAGATTAAGATTGTGAATACAAAACAATGATGAGTTTCTAAAATACAAGGCATGATTATAGATTAGGCTACCAGTAACAGTAGACACATTGGAAAGCTGAAATTGGCTTAATTCAAACGGTTGTAAGAGTGATGCTCATACCTGAAAGAAGTGTGCGTATTTGTTTTCTTGCCGAAAGATAGATGAGAAAATTGATACCACTCTCATGTCTGTATGCTAAACATAAAGCTACAGCCAGCAGCCAAATAGTTTAGCTTAGCATAAAGACTGGAACCAGGGAGAAACAGCTAGCATGGCTCTGTCCAAAGGTGACAAAATCTTCCTACCAACACCTTTAAAGTGCAAAGTAACATTAACATGTGCACAAATGTGTAATGTTAAATTGCAGTTTTCTAGGGGGTTATGTGCAAGGTTGATGTGCTGTGATAAGCAAATTTTGTTACCTTTGAACAGAGCCAGGTTTTCTGTTTCCCCTCTTTTCCAGTCTCTCTAAGCTAAGCTGAGCAAACTGGCTGTAGTTTCATTTTTACTGCACAGACATGAGAGTGGTATCAATTTTTTTCTCATCTATCTTTCAGCAAGAAAGAAAATAGGTGTATTTTCTAATAACACTTCTGTACTTTTACTTTATACAGTTTTGAATGCTGGACGTTTGCTTTTACTCTGTACTTTTACTTGTAATGTAGTAGTACTGTAGTATATGTATTGCTATTTTTACTTAATTATACAATCTGAATACACTGCCCATAATGCCCCTCTCTCCCTCAGGAACGGCTGATCGGAGAGATTGAGAAGTTGAGAAATGAGATTGACCATTTGAAACGCCGCAGTGGGGCGTTTGGTGATGGGACTCACCCTCGGTACACAGAAACATACACCTCCTCCACACATGCTGTCTCACATGCACACCCAATAACATAATTCTATATACATTACACATTGTTCTGTGTATGTAATCTCAGGTCTCACCTGGGCAGCTCCAGCGACCTTCGCTTCTCAGTGGTGGAGGGCCAAGACGGCCACTACAGCACAACTGTGATCAGGCGAGCACAGAAGGGCAGGCTGTCTGCACTACGAGACGACCCGAACAAGGTGCTACTAATGTCATTACCAGGCTGAAAAAACCCCACAGCTCCTCACATACACAGACACAAACACATAGCAGGATGGCCAACTTACAGATCACAAGATCATGTGTCAACTACTCTTCTAACCACATATAGCTCCTTACCAATGCTTTATCCAAGTTCATGTCTGCTTTGCTAATGAGTGTCCGTGCTTGGCTGATGTATGATGATCTTCATGCCTAACTTACCATTCTCTACTAACCTCTCTGTCTCTCTTTCACCTGCTGCCATGGACATGCTGTCTAATGTAAGTTCCCTGTTCATCCATTTCTTCTCATAACTGGCCACAAACTTCCACACGTGTCATATTGTATTTATACATGTATGTTAACCAGAATGAATGCATATGGTATATTTATTTATGATCAAAAACCGATCCGTGTATGTTGTATTTAACGTGTGGACTGTGGCTACACTTGTTAAAGCTCATGTGTGTTTTTTTCTCTCCAGGTGTGTGCGGTGTTTGAACAGGACTATCCATCTCTGCGGGGGAGCGTTAGCCACCTCCTCGGCAGCGACATCGAGGCAGAGTCAGACCTGGATGATGACGTTAGCTCGGCCCTGCTTTCCCCCAGCGGCCAATCAGACGCTCAGACTCTCGCTCTCATGCTGCAGGAGCAGCTTGACGCTATCAATGAAGAGATAAGGTGCCAAATCATGGGCACATTAGATTGCAGCACATGACAGTTTCATGATCCCCATGGGGAAATTGAGTCAGTGCAGCAGCAAGAAACAGCATACAGATAAGAGGAGAGCAAAGTATAAAAGATGATTCGACAAATAATTATATTTTGATACTACAGCAAAAATGTTTCTGCTGCTACTTTATCTTGTTAACACGATGCATGAAGGCCTGTGGCCAGACAGGATGCACCAGAACTGATTGTGATTACATAGAGAGATGATAACATGTAGATAAGACGCGTCACTCTTCAGTTCTGTTTCCTGCTGGAAGAGGATGCTGTTTATTGCAGTTTACAGAAAACAAGGTCTTCCTGTGACACCTCAGAATATGCTTCTCTAGAGGAGATGCAAAATAGATGCTGATTATGCTGCAGAGGAGCCAGACTCCCTCGAAGTAATACAAATTATGTCCTATAAATGGTATTTTTATAATCCAATATTTGCCAGGATCTCTGCATTAGTAAAATGTTTTAATACAATTGTAAATGATAAAAAAATGAATGTTGATTATTTCCCAGATTCATTGAAGGAGTAAGAAATAAAAAGTCCTACTTGTAGAACAAATAACATGGCAAAACTATGTGATTGTATTTTAATCATTGAAAGACTTTTATTATGGATTTACTGAATTTCATTCATTATCACAGAAATACAAGGTGTGTGTTGTTTATAATGGATGAGTGTGTGTGTGTGCAGGATGATCCAGGTGGAGAGGGAGTCGGCAGACCTCCGCTCGGACGAGATTGAGTCTCGCGTGAACAGCGGCAGTATGGACGGACTCAACGTGACGCTTCGACCCCGGGCGCTGCCCACCTCCGCCACTGCCCAGTCCCTGGCTTCATCCACCTCCCCGCCCAACAGTGGCCACTCCACACCCAAGCACCACTCACGCAACGCCAGCCACCATCTGGGCATCATGACTCTGGTCAGAGAGCACACACGCACTCTGTCATACACACACAAACAGCCGTATGTTCATGGCAAAAAGCTTTCATCTGTAACTGTGTGTGTTGTTTTGTTTGATAGCCAAGCGACTTGAGGAAACACCGCAGGAAAGTTGCAGTAAGTTTGCAAACAACAACTTAAATTGTGCTGCTTTTTTTTTTTGTCCGACTGTGGGTTTCGTGACTGAGCTGAATGGCCTCTGTGTTTCTCTTCTAGTCTCCAGTGGAAGTGGACAAAGCTACTATCAAGTGTGAGACATCGCCTCCCTCGTCCCCCCGCAGTTTACGGCTGGAAACCAATTTTGCCCAGTTCACAGGCAGTCTAGAGGATGGCCGAGGGTAAACACACGCACACACACACACACACACACACACACACACACACACACACAGGTAGCACAGTATGATGAATCAGCATCAGTACAGACTCGCTGTCAGATTGTTTTACAGATCCACTTTAACAAGTTTTGAAAGATCCTTAATATGGTGAAGATTGTAGTGGCTGGGATGAGATCTTAATCACAAATCTTTCTCTTTGCTTCATACACACAAAAACAGTTGCTTACCTTGCTTCTTCGTAGTTGACACTAACATACTATAGATTTTAGTGTAACACTTTGCTCTATTTTACCTGTTTGCAGCAAGCAGAAGAAAGGCATCAAGTCATCTATTGGCCGATTGTTTGGGAAGAAGGAGAAGGGTCGAATGGAGCAGAGTGTAGGCAGGGATGGACAGCCTCTGCCGGCCTTATCAGGTACACTGCAGGCTACATACCGTATCCCATACTGTGTAATTTACAGAGCTGTAAATTAACACTGTTTAGCTGTCTTTCAGACTTTGAGATGGGCATCGGTGACACTATGACTCTGGGAAAACTGGGCACACAAGCCGAGAGGGACCGCAGGATGAAGAAAAAGTAAAAAAAGCCCTGCTCGTTTTTTTCTCTCATCCTTGTTATATTGATATATTCACTAAGCCCTTTCTCTCGTAATTTTCACTGTCTTCTGTCTTTCTTTGTCCATTTTTATTTCCCTCGTTAGACACGAGCTTCTGGAAGAAGCCAGGAAAAGAGGCCTGGCATTTGCCCAGTGGGACGGCCCTACTGTTGTCTCTTGGCTAGAGGTGCCCCACTAATCTACTTTTATATCTACCTTGATGTCTTTATGGCAGGCTGCTACTACAGCTAATACAAAACAGAATACAGTGATATCAAATACTAGACATTACAGTCTGAGCTCCACTCCCTTCCCCCCCATCTGACCTTTTATGGCGACAATGGTGGTGACGTCGAATATCTTGATGATTCTCACCAGCTGTGGGTGGGTATGCCGGCGTGGTATGTGGCAGCCTGTCGTGCCAACGTGAAGAGCGGAGCCATCATGTCAGCTCTGTCAGACACAGAGATCCAGCGGGAGATTGGCATCAGCAACCCTCTGCACAGACTCAAACTCCGCTTGGCCATCCAGGAGATGGTCTCCCTCACCAGCCCGTCTGCACCGCTTACCTCCAGAACGGTAAAATGATTCAGCAAACACACGGATTTCGTCATGCATGTGCATATACAAATACCAAATAAATGAATGAGCCTACGCAAAAATGTAATCCAGGATTGTGACTATGAACACATTACCCTACACAAAACACTCAAAGCCTCCTCCACAGTTGGGCTTAACCTTCACTCTGCACCCTGGGGTGATGACTCCTCACTCTGTTTTGCTTTTTTTGTTATTCTGTTCAGACCACACTCAAGGCTCGGTTTATGCCTTCGACTGAGGTTGCATGGGGTTCAGGCGGAAAATGACACGCCAATAGTGCCAGATATAGCTACAAGCTACCTGCCTGAAATACACTCCCTCCCTTGGCATCACTCAAAACAATGTTTGTCTGTATGTGTGTGTGTGTGTGTGTGTGTGTGTGTGTGTGCGTGCATGTTTGTCTGCGTCTGTGTGTTCGCGGGGGAGTCGCTATGTGTGAAAATATACACATGAGTGCATTCTTGGGTGTGTGTGTGTGTGTGTGTGTGTGTGTGTGTGTGTGTGTGTGTGTGTTCGGGTGTGTTTTTGTCCTCTGAGCAGTCCTCCGGAAATGTGTGGGTGACTCATGAAGAGATGGAGAACCTGGCTTCCTCCACTAAAGCGGTCAGTACCATCTGGGCACTCCCCTCCCCATTCCCCCCACCAAACACTCACACTGTCCCCACCGCGACACGCATATGTCACCTCCCGGTAGACCCCTTGAAATAACCACAACATCACACACTAACGCATTTTTGTGCTCGTGCTGGTATTTGCATGTAGGTGTCAGATGTAACCAATATAACCTGTGGTCATGTGGTCTGTGTCTCCATGATTAATGATATGAGTGTTGGAGATGTGTAATTACAGCTAACGGATATGATTGAAAGTTAACTGCGGAAAAACCTTTTTTTGCGTGTGTGAGTGTGTTTTTCTGAATGTGCGGTATATTTGTCTTCGGCTATCCCCTGTCTCGCTAACCTTGTATATTGTCTCTACTGTGCTGCCACTCAGGAGAATGAGGAGGGCAGCTGGGCACAGGTGAGGTCGCTGATCTGCTAACATCCATCTGCACACTCTCTGAAACTGCCCACATACACATATTTGAATAAGAGAGAGAAGCCATTTCACCTTCAATTGTATTGTATACAGTAAATGGGTAAACTCAGATAATACTGTCTGTATGGCTAGATAGCACAAAGGGTGAGTTGTAAAATATGTCTTTTTGCGTGAACTGACCCTTTTTATCAAGATCAATGATGATGGTTTTGTTTGCATTTGTGTTACATAGTCATGGTCCATCCACACAGGTGTTTTCACATCAGGACTTCAGGACTGTGTGAGTGTTTACAGTTTGTGCTTGATTGACATGTGTCTACTGTCCTTCTAGCTTTGTTGCATCTGTTGGGGTGGGACAATTAATGGCTTCGTCATTTTAATAGGCCTTTTTCACAGCAGATTATTTTGACATAGACCCCGAAAGCGAAGCAGCTACATGGTAATTCAGCCATCATTGATTTTTATTATTTACACCTGTGCTTTCCCTATTATGACATGGCGAGAAGTCTTCTGTGAAAAAGGCCTATTCGTACGTGGAGTTTGGTGACCACATGTAATTCCCAGGCGTAATTCTGCCCAACATCAATCTGAGTAGAGGTCTAATCCGAGAGAATGACTGAAAACACCTGTGTGGCTGTGCAAGGCCTTTTAAAATTATGAGGTGCTCCAAAACCCCAGGGACATGCTTCATCTTTTCAGATAGACAAATGAACAAAATGAATAATGTTTTTGTGTTTTTCACAGCACATATTTTGCCTTGTCTTAGCACGGACATCACAGGTGTGTCTAGTACCATTAATGATGGCTCAGTTCCAATTAAGTGTCCCAGTAACTAATGCACAAAACCAGGGCCCCGGACCTGGCACATTTAAATACAATGCAGCCATTTCTAATGTTATTAGTAATACCTGAGTGTTCGCTGATGTGACACGTCAAGATTGATGTGGTCTGCTGTGAAAAAGGCATGCTGTACTTTCGGAACCACAGTGCGATCCAAACACTTGTATTATTGTATTTATGCACAATAAATTTAGGGGATCATTTTATTAATTTAGTTAAACACAATGACGGAAATTTGTTTTACCACGAGTCACACATCCACGCACATTATATAATCCTCTCTTATTCTGTTGCACAGATCACTAACATTGTGTCCTCCTCTCCCTGTAGACTCTGGCGTATGGCGACATGAATCACGAGTGGATAGGGAACGAGTGGCTGCCAAGTCTTGGTCTGCCTCAGTACCGGTCATACTTCATGGAGTGTCTGGTGGACGCACGCATGCTGGACCACCTGACCAAGAAGGACCTGAGGAGCCACCTCAAAATGGTGGACAGCTTCCATAGGTCTGTTGCTATGGTGTTTAGCTTAGCTGCTATTGGATCAGCCTCCCCTTTCTTCTGCTAACTGGATACATTAGCATTGGAGATGAGAAGGCTAATGATGCATATGTGGTTGTGCTTTTCTGTGTGTGTGTGTGTGTGTGTACCAGGGCTAGTCTACAGTATGGGATTATGTGCTTGAAGAGACTCAATTATGACAGGAAAGACCTGGAGCGCCGAAGGGAGGACAGCCAACACGACATGAAAGGTACACTTAACATACACCCTGATGCACACTTGCAGTGACAAAAAAAAAACCCCAAAACAACACGCATACATATGTTCAAACACTAGTTCACAAGCATGCACACATACACAGTCTTATCAGGCCAGAGTGCCACCTAGTGGTTTTGCCTGATTTTGACAATTTGGCCTGAGCGTTGAAACAGCTGCACCTTAGAATGACAAAAAGCCGACTGAAGCAGGCCTGCAATCTTATGATCCAACGCTTCGCATACCAAGAGTAGTCCACACACACACACACACATGCACATGCATACCTAGATCCAGCCTGCCCTCTTGCCCTTTTGACCTTGAGTTCTGAACTTGACTCAGCTGTCATGCCAAATCAGAATCCTGCCCTGTATACACACACACACACACACACACACACACACACATGCCGCCTGTTCCAACTTGGAAAGCTGGCTGACAGCTGTGCTTTAAATGAACAAAGGGAGTGTGCCAGTGAGTTGACACTATGTGGACACACACATTATCTCTTTATCTCTCTGTCTCTTTCTAGCTCTCTTTCTCGAAATCAAGTTGCTCCTATTTTCTGGTGATTGTATGTGCTGACGCTCTATATGGCATTGTGCTACAGGACCATGAATCTCTTTTGCTTTAGATGTGTTGGTGTGGACCAATGAGCAGGTGATCCACTGGGTCCTGTCAATTGGTTTGAGGGAGTATAGCGGCAACCTGTTGGAGAGCGGCGTCCACGGATCGCTCATCGCTCTGGACGAGACATTCGACTACAGCAGCCTAGCGCTCATCCTGCAGATCCCTATGCAGAACACACAGGTGGTTCTAGAGGAAAACGCAGCTGTTTACACTCTGCATGCAATGATTGAACTGATTTGAATGGGAGAACGATATCAAGAGTTGTATGAACCGATTTTTAAGGGCAATCTGGTCCATTTTGTGAGCAGTCTTAATGGAATTACCTGTACAGAATACAACCCAAACCTTTTACCAACAAGTTTTGTTTTATTTTGTATCATAATATCCTACACTTTCTTTCCCAGTACTGTAAGTTCTTGCCAGAGGTTTTGGCCTTTCTGCAACCATCCATCTTCCAGCAGTTGCAGTTGTTGAGACTTTTACGAGATTGTTTGATTTACTTTTTAGTGACGCAGTGGTTTGTGTGCAGTCAGCGTTTCCTTCTACTGCTAGGTGCATGGTGCCAACATTTCCTTCTGCTCAGATTCTGTATCAGTTGTTCTCTGATTAAAAGGGCTCTGTTGTTCATACTCGGAATTCACTTTTCTGGAAGAATTTCCTGGTCACAGGCTCCAGTGCAGATTGTGTGCCCGCAGTTTCATGTTCACATGAAACATGATGGTTTCTCCTATTTGTCAAAGGAATTTTAATTTTACAGGTATTTCAAGAGCTTTCATTGACCTTTTGCTATCAGCTCCTGTTAATGTCTGATCTTGGTTCACTTCAATGTGTCTCCTGCTCACAGAGGTTGTGCGTGTGCTGTCTTTCAGGCGCGGCAGGTTCTGGAGAGGGAGTTCAACAACCTGTTAGCGTTGGGGACCGACCGTCGACTAGAGGAGGTGACCTCTCAAGCTGCTGCTTTGATTCAATTCAATTCAATTTTATTTATATAGCGCTATATCATAACAGAGTTATCTCATAGCACTTGTTAATATAGAGCAAGTCCAAGCCAACTCTATATATATATTGATCAAATACAATATTGTTGAAAAAGGGCCGCTTGTCTGACCTTGCTTTTCTCCCTATCCCTGTAGAGTGGGGATGACAAGTCTTTTCGACGCTCTCCATCGTGGCGAAAGAGGTTTCGGGCACGTGAGGGAGGGGCGGGGCTGGGCATGATGGCGGGCTCCATGGAAACACTGCCTGCTGGCTTCCGCATGCCCTCCATGTCCATGCCGCCCTCTGTAAATCTGATGCCCAAGAAACAACTCCAGCCTGAAGGTGTGTTACAATACTAACCAAACTCCTCTACCTGAGCCTATGTATTTTTCTGTGTGTATCTATGTGCTTCTTTCTGCTTGTCCTGACTGACTAACTGCATGCTGTGTCCTCTCTGTCCTGCTGTGTCCAAACATCTCTGTGCCATGTCCTCTCAAGCTCCTCTCCCGGCGCCCCCAAGACTCGATCCCTCAGCCGTGCGGACCTATTCATGCTAACTTCTCTCTGCTTACTAACAGGGGCGCTAATGCTAACAGGTAAGCTAACAAAACACTACCTGAAACTGCTGAACTTACAGGTCAGTGTGCTTTTAACCAGCATTGCCCAGCTGTGTGGCATGAAGCAGGAATGTGGCACTCACTTTACAGCACCATGCTAATGTACTGATATGTGTATCTGGCTGATTTGAGCCTTGTAGCTATGTATATATGTATAGTAGCTGTGTATAAATCCACAACAGAAAATAGTCCCCAACAAATGCACTATGTTCTCCTGTTTGCGTTATATTTTCTGAACACTAGTTGTTTTAGGAAATGTATTTGCCTCAAATGGAACCTGTGAGCTCATGGTTACGCCACGGGAAGATGTGTACATGATATGTTGCCATATGATACGTATATGGCGTTCAAGTGGCAAGTCATGAGAAAGCTGCTGCTAAGCAACAGCAACTTGGATGCCAAAAGACTCCTCGTTGTTCTCTTAACATCCTTCGATACTTTCCAAGAAATGCTGACTTACTTTGTATTTATATCAACATTTTCTTCTGACATTTAAAAAAATTACAAAAAAAACTCCATACAAATAAAATTACCATCCACCAAAATGTTTTTGGGGTATTTTCATGGAAATTGTTGACAATTAGAAAAATATAGAATAACAGCCATATCCTTTAATAACTCATTGTCTTAGATCTTATTACAAATTGCTTGGAGTCATTCATTTTCACAACAGAATTATATTGCTCAGCCCTGATGTTTGGATCATTAATTCCTCTATTAGTTAACAGATGCAGTGTAAACTTTTAATGTTACATGGTTTATAGTGTTGTTTCAGAGTGTCTTCCACCCTGCAAAAAAACAATATAGATTTTTGCTATGAGAATGCTTTAATTTGAAGGTATTGATTGTGGGCATTTATGGGCTTTCACCAATTTCATGTCATGTCATTTAGATATCGGCTTGTATTGTACATATCACAAAGAGACACAAACTCAAAATCTTTCTCTTACTTCCTTTCTCACTTTCCTCACATTTTTTCTCTCTTCCAGTGCATTCTCATTACCTATATGGACACATGCTTGCGGCCTTTTGAGAGTGATATGCCAAATCTGGAGAAGGAGTCCTGGGTGCCACTGGGGCATATGTCTTCACTCCTTTGCTGCCCAGCCTCACCTCCTACCTTTCACCTCTCACCTCTCCTTCAGACACGTGCAATACAGAGGCCAACTCTGACCTTTGAACTCTGAGAGTGCTCATTGGCTGCGCTCGCTGCTGTAAAGGAGACTCATCCCTGTTTCTCCCAGTTTACCCCAGTGCTCCCAGTAGCCTTGTTGTTGTGGTGTTGTGCTCCTGCTCCCCTGGTCTCAGCTGTGGGTTCTTGTCCTGGTTCTGATCTCTCAATATGGTCAAGTCCAAACCAATCCTCCTGTGTCATCCCGTCCTAGGCAACACAAAAGTCGATTAGTGTCAAAAAGATTTTAAGGGATGGTGGCAAGTTGTTGATTTGGACTTGTGAATGATGAATACTTGTATAAATGGCAGATCCCACTGCACATTGCCCCTCTACCGGTTATGCAAGGTATTACTCATTTATCGTCTCTGTACATAAAATGGATGACTTATGTTTTTTATAGAAATATTATATATATATATATATATAATATATATATATTGGAAGTATATATGGAAAATAATATATGATTGCTGTATGAAACCCAATGCCCTGTATTCAATAGTGACTGTTCTCTCTCTCTTTCTCTTTCTTTCTCTTTCTCTCCATGTCGGACCTTTGTGTGTCTTTTGCCGTATGCTGTAAGTGTGTGAATCGGTAGTGGGAGGGTCTCACTAAGGAGGGGGTGTATTTCTACAAGGACTCTTCACAGGTTCATGGGTCCAATTTGAGATTTCTCTCTTTGCCTCTTCTCCTGTTCTTTCCCTTTTCCTCCTCCTCCTCCTCCTCTTTTGACACTATGTAGCTGTTACCTCTCCTCTCTTCGCCTCTCTCGCCTTCAGTATGACACTATGTAGCCTAAAATAGAGAGAATCCTTCAATATGAAGAGTGTGTGTGTGTATGTGTGTGTGAGAGAGTGTGAGCAAATGAATCTCTCTGCTCTAGAATTGTAGAGAAGCTGTGTGTGTGAAAGGCCGACCGCAGCCATGTGACCATGACTTTTCTCTGTGGGTGGGTAGTGTGAATACTGTAGCTCCTCTCTGTTGATTCCTTACTTTCTCTCAAATCAAACTGTAAACTGCTGCTCAACATCAGCCAATGATATACACGTGAAACTGCTCAAAGTGACGGCGTCATCTAATCATGTTACTGTCACCTCCCATTTAGTTGCCATGGAGACGTGCCAGTGAGCAGTCAGTACTCTTGGCTGACCAACTCCTCATCCAATGAGAACACAGCATATGAACCAGTGAAGTGCTGGATGGGTGTACAATCTTTTATTTATTTTTTATTTTACAGTTTTTACAAGGTGTCTAAAAGGTGTAATGTGCTATGTGGCAGCTATGAGTACTGTGTCTTTATTCCAGGTGTGAAACAATGCTGACAAATCAAGATTTTATTATTTGGCTATTTAAAAAAGTGAACTGTATTTATGACACTATATAGGCATAAGTAAATCTGTTTTTTAAAGATTTGGATGTTGTGTTCCTTTTGAGGTTATTGTCAAAGCATCTCATTGGTAGCTAAGGTCAATGACAAGCAATGTATTGAAAATGGTCTTTATTGCAAGAATTGGACGGAAAATATCACTTTTCAGAACATCTACAAATACACAACAATCTTAGTTATAAAAGTCAAAAATAAGTTAGCAAAAAATAAAAAATAAAATGGCAAAACCACTCTGTAGAAAAAGGGAACGTATTTACAACACTAGAATTCATAACCAGTTTAAATTAAGCAGATCTTGGTCAAAACTGCCACGGTACATATTGGCCCCACAAATAAACTCATGTTTTTTTAAGCATAACAACACACACAAAAGAATGAAAGATCAGGGAAAGGTTTCGAAATAGAGGAAAACTTAAATTAAGTAAGGAGAAAAACCAGGCTTTATCATTCCTATGTGGCTCTATCAGACTGGACAGAGATACACTCTAGAAACTAAGTGTTGGGTTCATGCAGCAAAGTCCTTAATCTCTAGTTAGACTAAACTCCTGTGACTCTGAGAGACTGGTCTGGACCGCGGGATAAGGCAGGGAATAAGGCCTCATTGTGAACAAGAGGAATTCAGTTTGTCTAGCAGACCCATAGATCAGCAGAGTTACAAGTCAAATAAATCTCTACTTTTAAATTTCAGCATAAGACACTCAGATTAGTAGAGCTTAGAAATTGGAATTCAGGACCAGTTGTCAGCCTGCTTTGCCAATTGCCATTTTGCTTTTTCTCAGTGGCTCTCTGTGCACCTATGGGTCTGCTCCTGTGGAGGGTCTATTTGGGAATGTCCACAGGAAAGGCCACAGCTCCGCCTGCTACAGAGATGCCGTCCACGATGGAGGTCAGGGCACGCATGTTCCCCTGCTCTGGAGAGTCGGCAGCACTCAGGAGATCTGTGAAAAGACCCAGTCACACGTTCAGTATCTGAGCGAGGGTGCGCTGATCTGTTAGTGCTGCCTAATGAGCCTGTGTGTGAACTGTACTCACCCTCGCTGCTGTAGCTCTGTGTGCACTGCTCTGGCGTGTTGCTCCACTCCGGGCTACTGCAGCAGGTGCTGCCAGAACTGGGCTCGCTTGACGACGACACCTGTTACCATGGAGATGCACACACAGAAGTTGCTGTCAGTCACTCTGTGTTATGACACGGCACACCCCGCCCCACACAGAAACACAGAAACACAGCACATGCTCCAGTGCAGTGTAATACCACACACCGCCACCACCAGCGCATCCTGTGGCCCCCACAGAGGCAAATGTACATGATGAACACTATCTCAACAAGAGAAACCAACTTCTCCATCGGGAATTACAGATCTTGTAACAAACCATTTGACAGAGACAGTTGTCTGTGTTTGCTATGTTATGGCACCTGTATGTTCCGATAGGCGGAAGCTTTCAATATTCTGACACATTACAACAGAAAACTGGATTATAATAATGTTCGTTCTATGCCTAAATACATAGGCAGATACACCAGCCTGCCTCCACAACTGAAAGCTCAAAACCTAGCCACAGTGATCAATTTGGAAGCAGGTTTTAGGGTGTATCAGTTTAGCAAAGTTGCACATTGTCAAGCACATTTTTACCATTTTCCAATAATGAAAAAGTGTCTCTTTCACATCTTCACGTCGTTGTAACATCTTCTGCCTGTTTCCAACTAGTGCATTATGTCTCTTCCCTGTCTGTTCTTTCTGTTTGCCTTTTAGTTCTGTTTTTAGTTCTCAGTGTTAATCTTTCCTCCTCTGTTCCTACTCACTCTGGGCTGGGTCACACTGGGTCGGTAGTGCAGTCCCTGCTGTCCCGCCTCAGTGTCCTGCTGGTTGAGGGAAGACACCAGGGCCTGCAGCCTTTCGATATACTGGATGGCACTCCGCAAGATCTCCACCTTGGGCAGCCTCTGATTTGGGTTCATCAGGGTGCTCCTCTTCAGAGCATCAAAGGCCTCGTTCACCTTCTTCAGGCGCCTTTTCTCCCTCATTGTGGCCGCTCTCCGACGGTCCATGGTAACCGTCTTCCTTTTGCACAGCTTACAGGCCCAGGGCAGGCACTGGCCTGGGCAGTGGGGCTCGGGGTGAGGCGACAGGCTGGATGGAGAGGCTTTGTCCTCTGTACCTGTCACCCCGACTCCAACACCCCCAGACAGATTCCCACACAAGCCCATCATGGAGTTTCTATCCTGGTAGGTGCCTTGGTCGTACGCCCCAGGCAGGCGAGAGGGGAAGTAGCTGTCCCCTCCCTCGTAGAAGCGCTGGTCAGGGAAGAAGTAAGGGTTGGTCTCGAAAAGCTCCATGTTGGACAACGCTGTGGTCTGAAAGGGGACAAATGTTCCTGCTTCCCCTGGAACGGCTCTACTGTATGTGGTCTTCGGGTCCTGTGCCTGGAGCGTGTGTCCGAGTGTAGGTGTGTGTGGCAGGTCTTGCCTTGGTTTGTGATGAGTGGAAGATGTGTGGAGAACAACTGGTGTGGAGCAACTGTAGGCTGGCATTTAAACCCCTCTGCCTGCTGCAGGATCACAGGGTTAAATTTAGCACGAGCCCCCAGAAACCTGACACGACGTTTAGCTGTTGCTGCACATCTACACTTCACATCTCTGTTGGGCCCTGCTCTCTAGGGCTTTAAGGCCCATTTGTGTGTGTGTGCGCGCCCTTGTGTGGGTCTGTGCGCTTGTGTGTGTCTTAAGAGGCCAGGATATGATCAGGTTGCCGTGGAAATGGTAGCGATAACCTTGGATCAAAGATGTCCGTCTTAATGAGCTAATCCCAGACTCACGTCTCCCTTCATGACACCACACATGAAGCCCCCTGCCATGGGGGTGGTGGAGGGGGACGGGCAGTAAGGACAGTCTGAAGACAGCTGTCACCTACTAGGAGCCAATGATATGCAATGACTAGACGTTGTTTGACTCCTAGATGGGAAGGAAATGAGGCCAATGAAATGAGGATTGTTGTTTACTCAAAACCAGGTCACAGATTCAGGTTCAGAATGACCAACTCGGTTGATACTAAATATGTAAAAGCTTAGGTCACATAAAAGCCCATGTCACTGGTCTTATGTAACCACATTCATATCTACTGACTTTCGTTCTAAGATGATTGCACGTTGTGATGCAAGTGACCTTCTGAGCTATACCACACTGAGAGTCAGACAGGCCTGTGCAGGAACTGAAAAAGTGTTGTACAATAAGTAGAGAACCACGTTAAAAATTTTTTTAAACATGGACCCTGAGGTCTTTTATTGTCATATTGACACTGGCGCCAAAATCAAGGGACAATAATCAGACGACCGCGCAGAGGAACGGCCTTCAATCGTTCATCCTGACCTCCTCCAGTCATAGTTTGCCTAACCACCAGGTGATAATCCTTCCAGGACATATTTCACTTCATAGTGCACCAGCTAATTCAGACTGGCTTCCGTTAGCACGGACAAACAGCCAAAACACACACTTCTGTCTGCAGAGAAGCGGCCTGGAATGACAGGCATACTGTGAGATGTGTTACATCCCTTTGTATCCTATATCATTACCATACCTCTATCACAGTAATATGCACACCCGGCAGGAAATGTTTGCTTGAAAAAGGGGGATTGCTCTGTTTTGTGGCCACACTACATAATATGTATACATGGGTACACTGGCAACAGCACATCAAGTGAACCCTGGGACAGTTGCCACATGTTGTCCCTTCTCTGAATGTCTGAATGAACAGAGACAATAAAATGCAAAAAAATATATTTTTTTGTTTTAAAAAGTGCCATAACATAACACCACCACCATAACACTTTTCTCATAATGGGAAGACAAAATGAATTAGGTGTTTTGTCTTGCATCACTCAACTGTGGAGCCTGAAAACCGACGATAGGCAGTAAAAGATAATTAGATGAGTCAAAAGTATAAGTAAATAGCATTACATCAATAAATGCTGTTAATTAAATGGAGTGTAAAACGAAACATAAAGCTATGTACTTTTCCTTTAACCTCCAATCAGTTGATAAAATAAATTAAAACCAGACTTTTTTTTATTATTTTATTTCACCAGCTCTTCACCATATTTCCTTATTGTTATAGAGAGAATTAAATGAACACAGAGAGGAATTGAGAGAACTGTGTGTCTAGCTATCTTAGCTCCAGCTTTTCTCATAAAGCTGCCAATGCAGATAATAAATCCACCTACTTTACCCTGCTATAGCATCACTAAACTCTTGTTACAGTGGCTGAAGATATTGTAACTGGCAAGCTAACGTTAACAATGTTTTTGGTTAAAGCAATGTCAAACTGTGAAATTAGAAAATAGCTACTAGTTGCCATTTAGTAGTGTACAGCACAGTGCTCACTTTTTTCAGTTCTCTGTGAGACAAAATTTAATTCCTCAGAGCACTAATGCCTTTTCTCTGTGGCGGGCTGATATTTGCCTTACATGGCGAGCACCTCGGACCGCTCTAACACTCACGGCACATTATTTTAAGTAGCAAATGAATTAGTGTGTATCATGGCAGACGTTTTGATGTGCCGCGTTACAACGAGCACAGGTGTAAATGACAACTCCAATTATGGGTGCCTT
This sequence comes from Gadopsis marmoratus, assembly GCA_036023855.1. Taxonomy (NCBI): domain Eukaryota; kingdom Metazoa; phylum Chordata; class Actinopteri; order Centrarchiformes; family Percichthyidae; genus Gadopsis; species Gadopsis marmoratus. Next base: position 10,001 of record JAVQJF010039526.1, on the reverse strand, counting down.
CCATTTAAGTGTGTCAGTCCCAGGGTCACGGTTTGGTGCTCGCCGGCTCAGTGGGATAGTTTAGTGGCACAGCTAAATGGAACGGAGCCGTAATCATTGCAATTAATCACACCTGTGCTCTCCTGCTATTATGCGTTTAAACGTCTGTTAAAAAATGGCCTTTTAGAGACTCTTAATCAGTGCTTTGTTAAAGGCAGGTGCGCTAAAAGCCTAAATATGTGTTAAAGTGTTCCACCTTGCCTGCTAAAGGTGCCTATTAGAGGGAGCTGTTGCGTTTTGCAAAAAAAAGCCACTCGATTTCTCTGTTCACTCTACTTATATTTACTAGTTTCACCTATTCTTACACCTGTCCTGTACTTTACCTATTCTTCACTGATATTTTGTAATTTTGGGGTATTAACAATGAAACTACAATTACATTTAGACTCGAGTCATTTAATATATTTATAATAGTCAGCGGTGAGTGAAACTATCCCACTCAATGTGAGGTGAAGGTACTTGTTGAGAGGAGTTCAGCGCTCTGACTGGGTGCCAGGCAGAGGTCTGGCAGGGTTCGGCTGGTGGACTGTGGCCTAGTCCTGCGGCTCGGGTTTGGGGTTAAGGCAGAGTGCAGAGTCGAGGCTTGGCGCACTGCTGCGGTGGGCTGTCAGGTTAGTCTGTGATGGATAGTCACTGATGGTGGAGCGAGTACAAAGACGCCTGTGTTGCTCTCAGGGGTACAGCAGGGAGGGGGTCTGCAGTGTGTCAGAGTCACTCATAACCCTCCGTCATCTTAGCCCATTGTCAGCAGAACTAGAGAACTTGTGTGTGCGTGTGTGTGTTTCAGGCACACACTTGTGTCTCGTTTGAGTCCCCTCTCAGCATTTTGAAGAGGACACTTGAGACGCAGTAAATCAGAGGAGATCGGATGTTTATTTACTGTTTGCAGACACTGCGCATGCTGTCTCTTCTATCCTAAACTCAGATGCAGCCCAGTGAAGGACTCAAACTACACTAACACAATAGATCAGATCAAATGTTCACTCAAGTGACAAGTGGGATTATAAGAGAGAGACCATTACCTTATTCTTTAGGTGTTTGTACCTGATCACCCACATGTATGAGTTAACATAAAATAAAAAATACTTTAATATCAAAAACAATACTTAGTTTTATTCTATTGGTGGCTCTCAAAGAACCAAAGAAACTGCATTAAACCTTCAATTTGTTGTAAGGCAGCTTGAAACACAATCTCAACTGAAAATACATTTTGTATGGGTGCGCAAGTGTGTATATGTGTGTGTATATGTGTGTGTGTGTGTGTGTGTGTGTGTGGTGGGGATTGCCCTGTCACTGGCAACACTGTTCCACATCTCCTCAGTGACAAGCAGCAGCACATTGTGAGACAGCTGAGCAGCGGGGAGGAGGGGGGGGGAGGGATCAGTCTTCCTCACCCCAGGTTAGCCTCAAGATCATCACTGACCTGGAGAACTGTCATCCGAGCGTCGTCGGGAAATCTCAGCTATGTAAGAGGAGAGTAACATAACAGTGAAGGAGTGCTGATTAAAGGTGGTTAAATATGGACCTCTATCCAGTGAGATTCAATATAATATACAATGACCACAAATGTAGACTACAGTCAATGGAATACATGTGTTTGGGGATGCTTTATTTTACACGTCATCTATTTTCTTAATGTCAACCTAAGATGTTCCCAAGAAATAATTAGGAAATTAGAGATAATTTTCAGTTTGGTTGGTTGTTCTGAGTGTAAGAGTTGTTGTTATTTCAGAGAAATGTCCTAAAGCTAAATCTTAATTGCTGGAAATACATGTAAATACATGTTTCTCTCTACAGCAGGATTTTGTGCACTAACAAAAGGACTTTCTAGGTTGGCTAATATTTGGAATTAATTAATTGGACAACACTGTTGCCATGTTCCCATAAATTAGAACCAAAATACATATTCCTTCCCAGGTTGTAAAAGATCAAATGTAATAAATATCAGTTCCTTTCTAGCAAACAACTTAGTATTTTGCCTTCCATTTTCACATGACTAAATGAATAACTGAACGTGTTCATTAATACTTAATGCAGTTAATTGACATCATTAAAGTTTCTGTCAACATAAAAACCTGGTCAACCTCTATTCCATTACTAACAGCTGTTACTAACTAACAGCAGGTAGGATGAAGTGGGGTTACTCCACTACATCCTTGCATGGTTACCCTAACATGGTTATGGTAGGGGCAACATGAACATTCGATAGAGATTTTAGAGAACGTACAGTTAAAGAAAAGGGAAAGAAAATGTGTCTCACTTCTGGGTTTAAACTGGAGTGTTTGTGCATTACTCCTGGTACGCTTTGTTCTGTTTTGAAGTCTGGACGCGTCGATGCAACAATGTTATGAAATGGTTAAAGTGCCTTTGGGAAAGGACATGGTCACCATAGTGACAGCAACAGATGCCCAAGTGTGTCGCCTCAGAGACTGCTTCCTTACTGTCGCCATGATAACTGTGTGTCCATTACTGAACCCATTGATATCAGTCTTGTCATACTGAACAATGCAGAGCTCTACTTTCAGATTGTGGTGATTTTATACTGACTACGCAACATTACTGGTGAAAGATGACAAAGCAGTGCACTCCCTCCCTGATGATTACCAACACAACACGAGAGCAAATCAATCACCTAACGACTCTGAACCAAATGAATGGGAGCGGTGAGGGCTGATTACTACTCACTATTTCTGTTGAGTAATAAACCTTACATAAGCTGCAGTGCTGTACAGTTTGGCTGATGTCTAAAGGTGATGTGACACTACTACGGCCCAGCTAATCATCGGGAGAATACTCCCATTCATTGCTGCTCAGAATGAAGTGCCCCCACCTGTGTTTTTACAGGGCTCTGGAGGCCAGGAGAAAGCTTTCTAAGTCAGGGGGGAAACAGTAGTTCTGTAGCCCAGCCATGCTGCTGCTCACTGGCGCTTTTATCGCAGAGTAATCCCCTACAACAAACAGAATGGCCGGCATGTGCATACGCAGCTGTCGCAGTCTTAGTGCAAGTGGTGTCATGTTAAATCACAGGAATGGGTTGAGCCTCTGAGCCATCCGCTGCCCTTCCCTTCACCGGCATCCCACTCAGTGCGAGGCTCCAGCACACGTACATATTCATACCTACATACATAACCCACTTCCCACTAACATACTTTACAGCACATGGTAGTCCTGAAGTTTTTCACTGTAAATAACCTGTGCTCCACTCCCACAAATAACCACATTATTCACGTGACATATATTGCAATGACGCTGAGAACGCAGAACACAGGCATCACACGCCAGAAAACAGACAACATCCAGAAGTTTAACTTCAGTTAATCAGAAAGGTATCCAACAAGGTACAGCCAGGCCCTCCTGAAATCCATCCAGCTTAACTTGAAGACGATTTACACCTTGACGTTGCCCAAGTGTTAACCTCAATCCACATAGCTCCTCTAGGAGACACGGCTGAATCCTGTCCGAGGCCAGTGATGTGTATACGACTGCAGAGTGTTGTGAGTTCTCAGTGGATGGCTATGTGGAAACTATGTCCTGATCCCAGTCAGCCCAGCTTCCATATCTGGCCTCCTACTGTGGGTACAAGGAAAGACCAGCTCTATTATATTTCTCCTCTAATCTCATTCCACTAAATGTGTCACATTTCTGTCATTACCTGTTTTACCTCCTATTTCTACTCTTATTTTGAAATCTTCCCTGTGTTTATGAGTTTTTCCACATTCCTGTCCTTGATTTTTTCTGGCTCCGCTGACCTTCTCCCATGTCACCAGTGGGACAAATTTAGCCTGGTTTCTGGAGTGACCAAATAGTCGGACACAACAGAGGGAAATGTGTGCGTGTGTGTGGAGGTGGGAAGAAAGGTCCTGGCCACACAGATAAAGTTACAGTTATCCAGACACACAACCAAAAAAAAGCACAGGACGGCAAACAGGCCCAGGCTCACCATCCTGAAGGCATGCAGACGAAGGACGCAGGTATGAAGAGACACGGAAATACTAGGAATATTTACAAAGGTGCTTCAAATGCACAAAAACAAAATGATAAAAGTCAGTAGGAGCAATAAAAATGGTCAAACGTATGGGAGCATTGTTCAACAGAGAGCTTCTAATTATTTCCCCTCTAAGTATTGCTTACGCCATAAGGGATAAATGGAGAATGTGTCAAGTTATTCTGGGATGTTGGGATGGAGGTACTGTCGCCATGGAAACACAAAGATCCCCTACCACTCCCTGGGCCGTGCCATTCTGGAGCTGCCAAGCTCTGGGTGCCATGTCACCAGGGGCGTCATGCCATTCTTTGTCTCTACACTCTGTGACGTGCCAGACGCAGAGTGAGGGAAAGCGTTTTAGTATGGCTGTGACGAGCATTTAATACTGTGGTGCAAACCACAGGGAGGACAGCAACACCTACCTACTATGTGAGGTTTGCCAGTGGAGGAATGTAACGAGGCATTTTAATACTGCACAAATGAAAGAAAATTGTGCTTAACTTGATTATTTTCTTTTTGTGATACTTTATATTTCTACTCGACAATTAGACAGTTAAACGTCACAAATTAAGATTTTAACTAAAAATATATCAAGTTATAAAACATGGTGCATTTGCTTCAGATTAAACCAACAGTACACTAAATTAGATCTGAAAGGATTTGATTTATTGATTAATCAAAAATTAATGCAATAGGTTTTGATAAGAGTCAGTTCTATCTTAAAAATGTGCTCCACCTCAACAAACTACATCAATAAAATGCACATTCATGCATGAGGAATGATAAAATCATTACTGCGTACCTTTACATTTGATGTTGTACATTTTCCTGATAATACTTTTACTTTCCAATGAGGAGTTTTTACAACATGGTACTGGTACGTTTAATGGATATGAATGCTAGTTTTTTTGGGGGGGGTTTTAACCAAGACACCTGCTCTCTGTATAGCTCTTTGAGTAGAGCTACTGCTTCACACAACTTTATACATAATTGTGTCTGCACATGTATAAATATACTCATATTTAATGGAAATGTCTGTACAAGCTATTCTGTGGGCTTTAGTGTACGACTGTGTGGTTTCAGATGGTGAAGAGCTTCACAGGGGACAATACACACTCGGGGAATATTCCCTAATGAGTAATCGTTATCTAAAAAACACCCTGGGGAAACATACTGCAGTATTTATGCCCAAGTTACATAAAACATATACTGTAGAGGATAGGGCGTCTGTCCAACATCTGGACAAGGGGACAAAAATAAGGCAGACACAAGGAAGAACACCGAGTAAGCAGAGGAGAGTTGCAGGTGCTGGAGCCCAGTCAAAAAAGAGAAGACACCTGACAGCTGGCTTGTCATACAATGACTTATTCTTCAGCCAAGACACCACACCCACACATAGCGCTGTTCACCAGTGGGTACTGTATATCAACTGTCCCTCTGGCCAGTAAGTGAACTAAATGAAACAATCAACTCCAAAACCATGTATTGCTTTACAAAACATTTTATTCAACAAGTAGAAAAAAACAACTATATTAGCTCCAACATGTCTGAGCACATTATAGTCTTAAATATCAATCACTGCAACAATTAAGTCTGTCCTTCTGAACCTGTATGTGTACTAAGCCATTTTCATGAGGTCTGTATTCTAGAGGAAGTTTGTTTGTTGATGCACAATGCTGGCAATAAATACAACAGGCTACATTAATCTTTTATAGCTTTTATATAACTAATATAGCTCTCAAACCAGCTCAGTGCTGACTCTAGTCAAGACAGAAGACATGCTGTATATACACATTACATGTTATTGTACAGTACAGACAAGACTTCTCCCCACCTACTGGCAGAAAGATTAAGCGCAAGTAATGAGTAGATCAACAACCTGCGATCGTCCCTCTACCCTAAGCAGATCCAAGAGTTATATGCTTAATGTCACCGGACAGCTTACTTGTGCGCATTGTAGAGCATACAGCTCCCACACACACACTGTAAACAGTCCCTACGTGCTCCAGCTATATAATCTTCAAATAATGCAGAATCATTAAAATAAAATCTATAATATACAAATTAAAGTTAAATGTCATTACATGGCAGTGTAACGCTTGAATCAAACCTCCAACTCCAAATAAGTACTCTGCAGTCATCTTCACTGAGGATACATTTGGTAACATAGGCAATTTCCTTAAAGACTTTCTGTACATCTTTCAGAAAAAAGAAACCGCTGTAAATTACACAGTAGGGCTCTGTAACAAATGCAGCCTTTTTCTGCTTCATTAGAGGTGGTCATCTAAACAATTAAAACTGATACTTAAATAAATTAAATACAAAATATAGAGAAATTGTTCATTTATCATAGGTTCAGGAAGGCGCGTAAAGTACCCTTTTCTGAATAACATTTAAACATTAACCACCTATTATAGTACATAACTTACTGCAGGCATAACTGTCAGAGGCATGGCAATTGTGAATATTGAATACACATTTAAAATTACAGTAAATACTTCCCTCTGTGCATTCACTAGCAAGTTAAATTAAATTATACATTTTAAAATACTATGTTGAGAAACAGGACTTAAGCCACCACATTTGTATTTTACATTCACTTATGCTGAGAACTTTAATTTTATTTAAAGATAAACTGTTGAGGGATACTTTCATGGATGTGCAGCTGCTGACAACAAAATGATGGTTTTAAGACAGTTTACTGTTCTTCCAATAATCTTGTCTTCATAACTCACGTCTCTGAACAACATTACCAAGGGACACAGAAAGGGTTGTAAAAATAAAAATACCAAAATATTATTGTAGTTACATACCTGCACTGATTTTTCCATTTTGTCGCGATGACTGAAGTGAATCTATGGAGAAAGACAATCAAACAAAACTAACAGAACTAAGGCGAGCAATGCAATGCAAAGACCAATGAGAAAATTCACACAGCCTGAAAAACAAGCCTTCATATAATCAATTAATAGCTCATACGAACTGCGCTCTTATGTGATGTTCTAATAAATAAATAAATACTTCTGCCTTTGTATGTCCCTTATTTAAATGTGGCACCAAAACAAACACTTGTTTCATTTTACAATACTTCAAAGGCAGTGTGATGCAACCAAGAGCAAGCTCCACCAAGTGCTATAGTTTGTGTATATGCATGTAGGTTTTAATGGTAAGGTGCATGTTTTGGGTGTATGTCTACAAGCAGAACGTGTCTACCAGAGTGCATGCAGCTAATATGGTTAAATGTGTTTGTATTTTAACAATTGTATTTTTTGTCGTTCAGGCTCCCAGAGCCTGACAGATGAGTGTGTGTACTTTCTAGAGGATGAATATCTTAATAACTTTTTGAATGATCTTCCCACATCCTGGACAAGGAGCCTGGAACTTGTGTAGCCTCCTTGCACATGTGAAACAGGTTAGCAAGTGAGCTGTATGTCCGTGTATTATATTTCCATTGCGTGGTCGCACTCGGCAGAGCTTGCAAGGCTCCAGCAGTGCTTCAGGCCTAACGTCTTCAACCTCCATGCCCAGATTTTCCTGACTCTCTCCTCCTGAGAGCTGCTCATCCTTGTGGAAGCTGGAGAGCCAAGGCCCCTTGCCTTTCCCTGTAATCATAGTGGGCAACGGTCGGTCAGCTGTGGAGTGCGAGGGCAGGATGACGGGGTCAGAGACTGTCCTACTGCAGTCTGGGACATCAATGCCTGTGTCGCTGTCATCTTCCTCATCATGGGTGGTGAGAGAGCTGCATGCTGGGATGTCAGGAACAGAAAGAGAATGGGCGAGCCGGGGGACATCCTTGTACCAGTTCTTACGTAGAGCCCAGCAGCGAACACAGTACCTCTGAAGAGGTGTGTTATACTTCCTGCACTCTGTGCACTGCCACGAATCCTAGGGGATAAAGTAGAAACAAAGTTACACATCTGCACATTTTAGGTTTTAATCTACAACAGCATAAAACTAGAACAGACAGTAAGAAAAAAAAAAAATATATATATATATATAAACCTGTGTGGAGATCTCTGTATCAGTGTCATCACTCAGACACTGAGAGTCTTCATCTGGCTCCTCTTGCATCTGGATAAATATATACAAGACATTTCATCAAACATCTCCACGACAAACACATTTATTTATTAGCAACAATTAAAAAAAAAAATCATTAATCATTAATAATTTTAGTGTGAGCGTAGCTGGAACCAATGGAGACAAAGTCCTAAACAATCTCCTACCTCTCGATATGCTTTCTCCTCCTTCCCTCCTCCATCATCATCGTCAGGTAGAACCTCCCCTTCTCCTCCGCTGCCTTCCTCTAGTGCAGCCTCTTTCATCTCCACGCTCACCTGTTCACTCCCACCCTCGGTCAGGAACCAGAGGTCATCAGTGGTGTCCGACACAATGGCCGTGTCCTCTTCCTGTGCAGGAGACAGCTGACACATCAGTCAGACAACCACTGTTACACTCCAATTCATGCCATTTTCCAACCAATCGTGTCTCTTTTAGGTGTTTTTATCTTGAACCAGCTGTTAATGATGTTATTAGATTAACTTTCTAACACGTGAGGTTTCGTACTTGGTTTGTGTGGATGTCAGTAGAGCCATTGCTCCTGCGGCTGTAGTTACTACGAAGATTACCCAGAAACCACCAGGGTAGACCGGAGAGGTCCCACTCATCCAGAGTAACATCCAGTTTAGGCCGCTTGCAGGCTGACCGTGGCAGACCTTCAAGGGAGTCTGGAGAGGTTTTGAATAGTTAAATTCAGTATTTTGAGCAGGTCTTGTATGAGCATATGCTGAACCAGGGTTCTATGCTAACTTTTCCCCTTAAAGGAGTACATGTATTTCCTAAATAAAAATATTGTGGTGGTTCAAAGCATGACTAATTAATTTTTCTAGTGAAAAATTTCAAACACTCATCAGAGAAAGCTCTACTGTGATTGGCACATTGCGGCTTGTGGTTGGGACTTGTAGTTTTTGAACCAGGGACAGATACACGATGCACCACCAACACCACACTTCATGTAAACAAGGATAGTGAACAATATTAACAATAACTTTAGTATAATAGATGTAAAATTGAACAAAGGGGATGTGTTGCTCTTAGGAGGTTGGCTCGAAAGAACACATATTGGCACAGGCTAAATCTACATCTGTCCACTGCAGATGCATTATCCACAACCTGGATGAGTAACTAGTATAAATGTGTGTATTAGTATAATATTAATATTATAACATCAAATAAAAAGTCTAATGGAATAAAATATTCTCTTAATATAAAATTAATTATGTTAGTATATTCATTATAATTTCCTACCACTGGTAAAATATTATTTTCAGTTACACAATACAGCAGTTTAAGAAATACATAACCAACATTTATCATTTTTGTAGGTTTTGTTCTTTCATTACATATTTATTTTTAGGGGAAAATGTGAGTCAAATAACTGTAGAGCCCTGTGAATATTTAACAAATTGTTTTTCTTACCATCATCTGGCTCACGAGGTCGCCTCTGGGAGGGGGTCTGCAGGATAGGCCCATCACTAAAAGCCTCCAGCCCTGCTTTGACCACACCTCCACACATCTACAGAGGGAGGAAGGACAAAAATTAGAACATAGAGCCATAACTGGGCACCTGGAAGATTCGCAGCTCCTTTTCAAGATGGCCTCTGGGTATGAGGAGGTGGACCAGGGAACAAGGGGCTGGGAAATTAGGGTGCGGGCCAGTGGGGAGGGAGGTCAAAACTAATTTAGGAGATAACAGGCCCACTGGAACAGTGTGGAGTGTAAAAAAAACAGATAGAGAAAGGGAAGGTAGGAAATCCAGTTAACTAAACAACACAGTGATTAACAGAGCAGGTTTAATATGTAGTATATGCAAATTAAATAAAATGATTTAAATAATGACTTATTCTAAGATATGATCCATATTTATAATCTCTACAAGATAAATGGTTTTGCAGAGTAGATATATATATATATATAT
>JAVQJF010039525.1:0-11934 GCA_036023855.1 Gadopsis marmoratus | reverse complement strand
ACAAACTACTGAGGACCATGTTGAGTTGCTGCAGTGACATTTCAGCTAAATGGACGAGCTGCTGCATCATGTTTCACTTTGATTTTCGGGGTGTCTTTGAATTCAGCCTCTGTAGGTTGATAATTTTCATTTCCATCAAATGATGTGGCATCTTTTCATTCCTAGCACATTACCCAGAGTCCATATCAGTATAGATATTCAGCAGGATTTTTTTCACACTGAGATCTGATGTGTTTTCAAAGTGTTCCTTTAATTCTTTTGAGCAGTGTATTTTATTGACTAAGTGGAAGGTATCACTATATCAATGATACATATGTATGATTCCAGTGTATACATTGTTAAACTGGTTCATGAAGGATCATCATACATGTATTGGCTAAACGGGTACACATGTACTTGATTACTATGCACAGATGGATTGTTAGTTTAACTACACAAAGTGTGGCGCTTTTGTTTACTCCTGGCACTTTTAGGGTGGTATCACACCTAACAAATATTGTAGTTTGTTTGGGCAGGTGTGAACACCGTAATCGCACTCGAGTGCGGACCAAAACAACTGCACCGAGACCCTTTAGAGGTGGTGGTCTTGGTACAGTTCCAAGAGAATTCTAGAGCATTTAGTTTGCGATGGGAATGTGAACCGACGTCGATCCGACCCATTTATGCGGTATACTCTGAAAGTTTGAGCTCAACGGTTCCTGTAGCTAGGTGTGCTTTGCATTCTGGGATGCAGCAGAGCCTGCAAGCTGTTTCTAGTAGCAGCAGCTTTGTCATGGTGTTGTCTCAGTCAACATGTTTGTGACCTAAAAAAATGAATTGGGTGATTCCAGATTTCACACAATGACCTTGTGTCACCTATTCATTGTCTGACCAACTGTCATCAATTCTTGAGTTTTGGCCAGTAATGTTTTGTGAGGTCACAGTGACCTTGAACTTTGACCACCAATTCTAATGAGCTCATTCTTGTGGAGGTTCTAAGAAATGTCTTCCCATATTTTCTGAGATATTGTGTTACCGAGTACGGGATGGACTGACAGACCAGAAAACACAATGTCTAAGGAAGTTTATTTAGTTCCTTCTGAAAATATCGTGGACTGCACCTTTTGGGTTGGAAGCGAGTTGTTGCCCCAGACGAAGGATTTCAAGTATCTCGGGGTCTTGTTCACAAGTGAGGGTAAAATGGAGCGTGAGGTGGACAGGCGGATTGGTGCAGCATCAGCTGCAATGCAGGTGCTGTACGTTTGTGGTGAAAAAAAGAGCTGAGCCAGAAGGCAAAGCTCTCGATTTACCAGTCGGTCAATGTCCCAACCCTTACCTATGGTCATGACCTTTGGGCAGTGACCGAAAGAATGAGATTGCGGATACAAGCTGCCGAAATGAGTTTCCTCCGAAGGGTTGCCAGGCTCCATACATCCGGAGGGAGCTCGGGGTAGAGCCGCTGCTCCTTCGCATCGAAAGGTGCCAATTGAGGTGGTTGGGGCACCTGATAAGGATGCCTCCTGGACGCCTCCCTTTAGAGGTTTTCCAAGCACGTCCAACCGGTAAGAGGCCCCGGGGTCGACCCAAAACACGCTGGAGGGATTATATATATCTCAGCTGGCCTGGATGCCCCAGGAGGAGCTGGAAAGTGTTGCTGTGGAGAGGGACGTCTGGATAACCCTGCTTAGCCTGTTGCCACCATGACCCGGCCCCGGATAAGCGGAGGAAAATGGATGGATGGATGGATAGCCTATTCCAAACAGTAATGCTACATATCCCAAAAGCCCAATGTTACGATCATGGGCAAATTAAAAGAAAAGTGAAATCTAATTTTCATGCGACCGGCTTCTTCATACAAACCTGATCATGTTGGTCTGGTCAGACCTCTCCAGAACCCTGATTACCAGAAGGTTGACAGATCTGATGAGCTGTTGTCCATCTTCTATGTCCTCCACTCTGCCATCTAACATCAGTGTTATCAGACCGTGCATCAGGTCCTTCAAGACACCCATAGACGCCTCTCTGGCCAGGGACTCCATAGAGAACAACTGACGGAAAGGGACAAGGAGGTTCATAAAGATGTTAGTGTCTCTTCAGACTCCTAACCAACCTCACCTCGTGTTAGTGTACGTAGCAGAAGGCAGTGGCTTACAGACAGCATGTTTCCTATGATGCAGCTGTACAGTTTGATGATGTCCTTCTTGTCGAGCCGATCGTCAGCCATGTGTGTGCTGTAGATGAGCCTCAGCTGCATGAAGGTAGCGATAAGGAACTGATCAATGTGTCCTGACATGACTTCTGCTTTGTCCTCCTGCCGCAACACCTCGTCGATCTGTGAGGACAAATCACACACTTTCATCTCACCTTAAAGTGGCTATTATGGATATGTTTATAATAACAGTATCATGACAATGTGAAAACATTTTGAAAGGGATTGTGCTCATAGTGAGCTGTAGCTCACTGTGTAGCTGTCTGGTCTGCAGCCTAACAGTTTCGGTTCACTCTCACTGCTCTCCCAGTGTCATTTTTGGCCACAGTAGGCAGCCGTTTTCAGTGAAAAGCTATAAAAACCCACTGTACACACCGTTAGCGACTCGCTGATGAACATAGTGGCGCATTTAGTAGCTAAAGAGCCAGATACTTCCCTCAGGAGTTGGTACGTGTAAAAAACAGAGCCAAAAAAAAAAAAAAAAAAGAGTGAATATTGGACTTGGAAGAAAAATGCAAATTTAAGAGCTGCAATTTCTGAACGTGGACCTACAAAGACGCATACACGTGTCCCTCATCCACAGTTGTTTTAATTTTTCAAGAATATAGTAAGGTAACTGGCAAGGTAGGTATGTAGGATGATAACTTTACTAACACTGGGGGCACCAACATAAGTTCGGAAGAAACAAAACTGAATTGCATTAATAAGGTCAAACAGATACTGTGTGTTTGAGACCGATAAAAAGATAATTGGAAGTTAAAAGAAACAAAAAATCTGAAAATAATACATCAGTAAAAATTACGAGGGTTGTCCTTTGAGATGAACACAAACATTTTGGACCAGGACCACTTTACATTTGAAAAATAAACTTTTCACTGTTCTTTTTCACCGTCCATAACAAACATTTTAAACATTTATCTGCGTACTTTCTTGTTGCTTATTTAACATCTACTGTATATCAATATCGATATGTGCGATACGCCTGCCAAGCCATGCACAAGTAATGGTCAGATCCAAGGCTTGATTGACAGGTGACATGTGACAGGCCTGTTACAGTAAGTTGTGGTGGTTCCAGCTTGCTCCACCTAGGTTTCCTTGCCGACGTTGTTTTCTGGCTCTAGTAACTGCCAAAATGGCAGAAAGCAGTAAAGGCAAATCAAAGCGCCAAAATATCCCTTCAGTGATGTCACAATCAACGTTTTCGTGAAGTCACAGTGAGCAAACACTGGAGTAATAATTATCCAATATTATGAGCGATAGCAGGTCATGTTACAATTCACAGCAACAACACTTTGGTTTTACCATTTGCAGAAGCAATCATTTCAAAATGTGTTAGGCAACACCATTTTGGTGCGTGTGTGTGCGAGATACCTGTGCCAGTGCCTGTATGCTGGTGTTAATGTCCCCACTTGCCACCTGAGAGATGACAAAGTTGATGGTGGAGGCTGTACTGTTGTGGAGGTCATCAAAGTGTGGAGACACAGAACACATCCTTTGAACACAAAAAAAACCCCACAACAAATATTCAATTATGTGTTTTTAATGTTCTGTCCTCTATTTGAACTGCATGCGTGTTGATGTTGTTAGTCTGGTTGTGTTTCAGAGAGTGCATACTTGGGTTCGGGGATCATTATGGGCTCCAGCAGCTCATCCAGCTTGTGTTGGACGAGGTCCGGCATCTCACACACTCTGCTCTGATCCATCTCGATCATGTCTAGGTCCAACTGGAACTCCTTGGGGATGGACGGTTGAGAAGACTCGCTGTGCTGGGCGTTCTGACGGGCTTGGCTGGACGGACGGAGGGATTGGAAAATGGTGGAGATGAAGGCAGAAAAGAGTAGACAGGACAGTATATTTAGTCCAGTGTATTACCAACCGGTGCCTTTTAGCGCCAGTTGTGAGTAACACAAGCTTTTACTATTAGTTTGAAAATCTTCGACCATATGTGGGTGCACATGTTTTACAAGCTTAAGCTGTCGATTATACTACAAAAAAGAAAGCAGGGCAGTTAAAGCCAACCCATTCCTGTATAATTCATGCATTCCTGCATTCATCAGAAAGGCTTTACCAAGCGTTGCCAGTTTTAAACCAAACTATTATTTAAGTATCCAATTTTCCAATTATTGTTTTAACTGAATAAGCGCCAAAATTTTTGTAACACACTTTGGATGACAGTGCTATTTGAGTGCCACCATTTTATAATTTGCTTGGATTTGAAATCTGACATCCATCACCTCTCCAAGGTCTTTTTCATATTTTGTACATCCACTCATACAGTAAGACTGACATTGAGACAGTATCCATGCAGGAATCAAATTTAAATGCTTTGATTATTGTAGTCGAAAATATCACAATAAAGGGTATTATACTATGAATCAAACTTTCCAGAAATACAGTAACATTTCTTCAAATCATGATCGCCTTGGTTTTATTTAAACCTAACAAAAGTGAAGTGTATGAACCATCATCATATTCACTAAAAACAAACAAAATCAGGTTGGTTGCTTCAAGTTTCAGACAGTTAATTGAGCGTTACCTTAAAAGCAGCACGGTGTGCATCTCAGAGTCCATGCACCCATTAATGTTTTCATGTTTTTTGAGTGTTGACAATTATGAAATTACTACACCAAAACAAAATTTAAATGTTGTATATTAACAACATGTGCCAACAGGGTGCCTGTCATTCCAAACTACTTCATTACTAATTACTACTATAGCTGAATATGTACAATAGTAACAGAAGTGACTATTCGACTCTGTAACTCTGATAACTGTACACCATCCATGCAGGCCATGTATGGATTAACGTGGGCCTTTACACATCAGGGACGTATAAACGGCATGAAAATGTGAAAAGGTCACTTGCAAATATTTACTCTACTACATCCAAAATTTAACTCATCTGCTCACTATACTGCATCCGGCGGTGCTGCTTCACACATTGTCCTTGAATTCATCGTCTTTATAATTGGTTTGTTCTCTGTCGTATAATACACAGTGATGAAAAACGCAAACAATCGACAGGCCGCTTTTTTCGCAGTGTAATATTTGCTGTCTGAGTGAATGTACGCATGAAAAAAAACAGTTTGAAAGAATATATTGACGTGCAAATTACTTGAATGAAATAAACGCCTCTGTGTGTAAAGCAACTGTATATCACTGCAACAAAGTACATTGTTCAGGGAGTCGCGGAAGACCGCTATTACTTTTGCTATTACTACGTGTAACCGATCAATCAATGTGGGCAGGACATTGAGCCGAAGTAGCGCGTTTTTACCCGTTTTATCTGCAAATCAGATACAAAAATAAGAATAATAAAAAAATAATAATTAAGATCACTATAAAAATGCTTAACATTGGAGGTCGATAATCGGTTGACTCCCAGTGCCTACATTTGCAGCCGGCAGGATTGTGTAAGGCGATGGAGTTATATTCCTATCTTTAATCAAGAGCATGCTCTTTCAGTTTGAGAGCATCCTTTATTAATTTCATCTTCAGATTTTGTGCTCTCGCACCAAAACAACACTTGCTTGCACTTGGATTCATGCTCTTGGATTGTTTTCTGTGCGCATGGATTTTTTCTGTGTGCTTGGATTCTCTGTGTTTCAACACTATCACAATTCCCAGCCACGGGTTATAATATAAAGTATTGTAGTAAAAGAAAAAGAACGGTCGCTGGACTATATCTGTACTGTACATACAAGACAGTCGGGGGGAGAGCGAGAGGGGGAGAGAGAGGGAGAGAGAGAATGAACCCAGTTAAAGAGTAACCGCCCGTGCAGGGACGCTGTAAGTCTAAAGCGAACGCGCTATCAACGAGGAAGTGATCGTTTCATTGGCTGACACTGCAGCTGGCATTCTGTTGGCTGGGAATTTTGATAGTGTTGAAACACAGAGAATCCAAGAGCACAGAAAAAAATCCGTGCACACAGAAAAACAATCCAAGAGCATAATTAAAGAGAATAAAGTATGCCCTCAAACTGAAAGAGCACGCTCTTGATTAAAGATAGGAATATAACTTCATATAAGGCCAAGTAGAGGAATACAGCATCATGAAGGGGTGGTGGGACAAGAATGAACCATATTTAAAAGTGAGAAGATTTTGAACATTAAATCTTCTGAGTTATACAGAGTTTCTGTATATTAGCTTTGTGAATAATGAGTATTAGATTGCACTCAGAGTGGAGGGTCTTACAATGACATAATGTAGAAAAGAGGGGCAAGGAGGAAGAGGTACTCACATCCTATACGTGCGATACATTATTCTTTTCCAGAACGGAAGGCAGGCAGAGCAGAGAAAGGAGGAAACCACACAGGAAGAAAAATGAAGGGTTAAGTGACAGACAGAAGGCAGGCAGCCAGGCAGACAGACACACAGAGGTTGGTTTCACAGACAGCTGATAGGATTTTATGTGCCAATTTTTTTTTTCTCCCCCCATGATGATTATGTATTCATAGTTCCTTGTAGAAGAACCATTTTCTAAAGGCGTTTCCACAATGTCATAATAAAATCTATATTAAGGGCAAACTATTCAAGTTAGCTTTGCACCACTTCTACCTGTTTCGTACTATTTGAAGACTGTAATGTTTGGGCCACCCCATTCATCCCCGTTAGTAATATTAAGAGACGAAGCCTTACTGATCACCTAAGAGCCTAAGTCCAAACTTAAAATCAGCACTGATATTTCCATGATTGATTTATTTTACTTCAACAAGGAGATGAAATGTAGCATATGTAATGGACGTTGTGCTTACAGAGATATTTGTTTTCACTTTGACAAAGTCTTTGTGTGCATCAGTGTCTAAAAGCTCACCGTGAGTGAATGATGTAAAATAAACATGTACAGTGGCTATTCCATTTCAAAATTACAGCCAGTGCCCAGCGATAGAAGAGCTGTTGTAACTCAGCTTTGTTGTCGAGCCAGGCTCCGTGCACTCATCGTTGGAAAATAATTAAACTCAAATATCCTGCCAAAACATTGTAGGCCAATCAAACAATGAATGTCAAATGTGTTGTGAAGAAATTATAAATAAAAATAATATAATAGTGATACAAAGAAGATTATACCAACAGATTCCCAAAAAGATGAGATGAGACCAGATGGTTAAAGAGTCTGGCCTCAACAAGTTTTGGTTCAACAAGTGGTCTTGAGATCAGACCACTTGTTGAAGGTGTCCGTCTCGTCATCGACTGCAATTTTACTCTCAAAGAGTGCACCACGGTTTTTGAAAGATTTACATATTAAATTGGCTGCTTTGCCTGGCCGTAAGCACATGGCATTAATCAAAGCCCTCCGACAGTCTCTGATGAAAAGATTCTTTGGAATCTTTGCAAAAACAAACATGGCCAAAAAGAGCCGAAGCGGGGAACACTTTAACCACAGTGAGTACTTTTTGGCTACCATGCTGGATCCAGTTTGGCCTGAGCTGGGTGGATCTGGATGTTACCAATGGGGGGGGGGGGGGGTTAATCAGTGAAGAAGCTCAGAGATGAACTGAAGACACCGACAGGTTAACATACATTTTTTTTATCCAGAGGAAAAAAGTCTTGTCATTTGCAAAAACTATGAAACTTAAAATATCTTGACTTAAAATATATAAATATTAGACCTTAAAAAGCCTTAAGTAGTCCGTTTATGTGTCATAGAAATGTTGTAACGCTCTTGGTCTACTGAACATGATACTGTCTTTATAGTTAACCAGCCAAACTCAAGTCACTTTATACTTGCTTGTCATACTCACCTGTAGAGAAATTCCCCAAAAAAAAAATCTTTGTACTTGCCTGTCCTAAGAACTTTTAAAACAGTAGAGCCAACGGTTACATTTATTACAGTAGCACCTTGATGTCTAACCTAAATGAACAACAGTTCATAGAATCATCTGTCCAAATCTGACCTTTGCACTGGACCAAACATCCAGTACTTAAAAAGATTATTTGAGTAAGAAATAAAGTCTAAAATCAGTCTAAATTTTCCATTTAAAGTTTGCCTCATAAAAGTCCTAAAACATAATAAATGTAACACTGTGATATGGGCAGACACCCTTTAAATCTAATCTAGTTTGTGATTTCCAGACGCTTTGATCTCAGAGGTGGAGAACATGATGGACAGTGCAGGAGGTGCGACTGCACCGTCCGTCCCTCTACAAGGCTCACAAGACACGCAGCCCAAAATTCTAGTATTGTAACACAGATTAGCAAATACTTTGAGCCTTGACGCTGCCGCAACAAAAATCATGATTACAACTAAACAATTTGGCATACGATATCATTTATGAAACCGCACCCAATAAAACAATTTTGTGAGTTTCTTTGTCAATTTAGGCCTCAAAATGTTTGACCTCTTCACTCTTATTAGGGATCTTATGTTGCTTTGAAAACATAAAAGTGGAGATTTTTGAAGCCGACATTCATTGTATTGTCTTAGGTGGACGGTAAAACATGGAAAAGGAGTGTTTAATAAAGATGGTTAGGTTGATTTCAATTCCATAATGTTTGTATTTCTTTGTTCATAGAAATCAAACGAAAATTTGAGGAGTGCTCCTGGTTTGCATGTTCCACAGTTTATCGCAAGTGTGTCATGCAGCTGGTCCTGGTCCAGACAGCTCAAAGTCTTGGTCTCGTTTCAATACATGGTCTTGGTCTCGGATTAGGTGGTCAAGACTACAACACTGGTCTCAACTAAAGCTAGGACTATAACAAAACAAAAAACAGGGACATTTTGAAATTATTGCGTTTTAAATATAAACAGAAACGGACATTTTGGCTCCCAAAAGAGTATAGAGGAGTGAATAACGTTTTAAATTGGAACTTTAAGACAAGTTATTAACCAGTCAGATGACTTCAGAGAGTTTGCTTTGCACTTATTGTCTGGAGAATGTTTTAACAATTTTGTCACTTTAAATGTGGCTAAATATACACCGATCAGTCATAACATTATGACCGTTCTGCAGCTGCACAGCCCCATATGCAATAAACTATGATGCTCTGTGTGTTCTGACTCCTTTCTATCAGAACCAGCATCACTGTTTCAGCAGTTTGAGCTACAGAAGCTCTTCTGTTGGATCGGACCACACGGTCCAGCCTTCGCTCCCCACATGCATCAGTGAGCCTTGGCCCCCCATGACCCTGTCTCCGGTTCAGCTGTTCTCCTTCCTTGGACCACTTCTGGTAGGTGCTGCCCCCTGCAGACCAGAACACCCCACAAGAGCTGTAGGGTTGGAGATGCTCTGACCCAGTCGTCCAGCATCACAGTTTGGTTCCTTGTCAAAGTCGCTCACATCTTTACACTTTACATTTTTCATGCTTCAACACATCAACTTGGAGGACAAAATGTTCACTTGCTGCCTCATATAGCCCCCCCACTGACAGGTGCCATGGTAACCAGATAATCAGTGTTCTTCACTTCACCTGTCAGTGGTCAGAGTTATGGCTGATCGGTGTGTATAACAGTACACCTTATTTTTACTTTGCATATGTCATATTTGTGTAATATACACTATTGAATGAATTATATTGATCTATTAAGAATTTAACTGCCATATTTTTTATAACATGAATAATATGGAAATGTGTTGCTCATGCACTGAATATTCATCCCTCGATATTAAAGATTTTGTGGTAAGTAAGTATTTCTGGCATCGTTTGGTGGTTTATAATTCAGCTACAGTTAACACATCCTGCAGCCCCGAGTGAAAGTTGCTCACTTCTTATGATCTAAAGTAAAGTTTGTTTCAAATTTCTATCTTATCATATTTTATTTACTTTGTCTTGTTTCACGTATTTTTATATTCAGTTTGTATTGCACCAACAACATCAAAGCAAATTCCTTGTACGTGAAAACCTACTTGGCAATAAACCCGTTTCTGATTCTGATTTTGAGGTGACCTACTTGAGTTTGTTGGGGTCTTCCTGCACAGGCTTGCGGGTGAAGGTGGCATTGGGGTTACTTGGGTGCTCTCTCTGAGACCTCTCCGTCACACTCTGCTTGGCAGGAGCTGCAGGAGTCTTCTTGGCTGAACGCTTGATTCTCTCCTCCAGCATGCTCATGTCTTTCTCCGACAACTGGAAAGGACAAGGGAAAGAATTATTTAAAATTAATCAGATATCCAGAGTACGATTTGGGGTTGGGGGTCTTGTGATCCCTCATATGTATGACAAAGGTAATTCTTACATTTCCTATTAGTTTGTAGACTTGGTCCCCACAGACGTTGTAGACGGCCACCACAGTGTTCAGGGCAGCATTGCGGACAGATGTGTCTCTGTCACCGATATGAACAGCAATCTCCTTCAGACACTTGGCTGGAGTCGGTTGGCATACATTCATCCCATAGCCCTCTATCAAACAGCCCAACTCCTCCAGACATTCTGAGGACAGAAACAATGTTATTAGAATACTTCCCTTCAAATAGCTTTTCATCCAATAGTTCTCCATCAAAAAGGATTACAATGGAAAATAACAGGTCTGGACAGAGATTGATGCAGCTTTATGGAGTAATACGCCCATCTTTCATCAGGAGCATACTTAATTAATTTCATGTTCAGATTTTGAAATACTCTCAAAACCCTGCTCTTGCAGCTGCTTACATTTGGATTTGCTCTTTCTGCTCAAAATGGATGCTTGCACTTGGATATGTTGCTGCTTACACAGATTTCTTCTGTATACTTGTGGAATTTCTGCTATTTGATAGATAGATATACATATCGATATAGATACATAGAGATATATCTATCTAGAGAGAGAGATATCTATCTAGAGAGAGACATATCTATCTAGAGAGAGACATATCTAGATATAGAGAGAGACATATCTAGATATAGAGAGAGACATCTAGATATAGAGAGAGACATCTATAGATTGCACCAGGCGCTACAGGACGCCACAGCGCAGAGGCCGGGGACTATGACTCCCCGTAGCCCCGGTGTGGGTGAAGCAGGTCCCACACAGCTGGGACCGATCAGCTGATTAGAGCGGTGACTGAATGAAGTGAAAGGTTAAAAGAAGCAGTCGGGACAGACAAGAGTGTGGAGAGTTTAGGTGAAGGAAAGAACAAACAAATGAACAAACAGAGAGAAAGAAGAAAATGAAGACAGAAAAAAAACGATCACTGCTGCGGGATGCATCTCCCAGCGTCACAATATCTATATCCATCTAGAGCAGGGGAGCCCAACCAGTCGATCGCAAGAAGTGTCTAAAGATCTAAAGCAGGGGGGTCATTCTTACGGCCCGCGGACCGCAACCGGCCCCCCAGTGGGTCCAGTCCGGCCCACAGTATCAATGACCTCCTCTTGGCCCAAAGCTCTGTCCCGGTCAGACATGACAGTGAAACACGTCCTGGTCTGATCCTGAGGCTCCAAAACTGCTGTGGTGGTCCTTTCAAAATAAACATACATTTCTCCCTCAACGTTGTTCCTCGTATTGGCAGTTGAGGATTTTATTTTGTTGATAAACTGGAAATGGTCATTTCCCTGCTTCCCGTGACCCTGCTCATTTTCCCCGTCTTAAAGATGTGCTGCTACCGGAGTTAACGCTGACATGAAACGGTACAGAGACGAGATAACGGGACCGCTGAGGGAGTTTGAAAGACGGTTTCAGGTCTTTGGTGAACTTGAGACTGAATTCGCAGGTGTTTGCTCACCATTCTCAGTCCAGGTCTCTGATGTGCCTGTCGACATCCAACTTGAAATAACTGATTTGCAGTGTGATGCAGATCTAAAGGACAAATTTGCCTCAGTGGGCTTGGACACT